>CM076584.1:558305234-558553208 GCA_034641835.2 Pinus albicaulis
GGCTCCCTCTTGAGAGATGGGGTCGAGGAGTGGGACTCCATTCCATAAAATTGTTTCATGTTTTGTTGCATTATACTAAATCAGTTTGTTTGTATCCATAAGATAGGGAAAATAACGGAGATAGATTCTCTAGTTCCAAGTAAGAAACATTGGCTCCCAAATCTTGGGGCCTCTGATCATCTGGGGCCTCCGAACTCCCTGGTGCAATCACAAAGTTTGAGCTGAGTTGGGAATAGATGTTTCATATGTTGTGTTCTGTTGTTTAAATTTCCTTTTTAAATTTAAAAGGAAATTAAATGTCTTTTTAAAATTGGATAGTTTAAAATTATAATTTTTTCAATTTTAATGTTATTTTGAATTAAATTTATTAAAATAAATAAATAAATAAAATTGTTGTATTAATGTTTAATATTGCAATTGAATTTGTGTGGATTGATATTTTATTTTTGTATTGTAAATGAATTTGTATAAATTAATTTCTCATTTTTGTTATTTTTGTTTTTTAAATGTAATAGTTTAACTGTTTTATACTAGATGTTATTCTGAATCTTTGTGTTCAAAATAAATCACATTAAGATAAACTACATTAATTGATTCAATCCTCATATATAATTTATATGAAAAATATCTCACTCCATTTCTATAATTAAAACACATTTAAAATAATAAATCATCGTGATGTAACCCAAAAAAATTAATTCACCCACTTCCAAAAAATCCAAAGTAGTTACACAAACGCCGTTTTCATCCATCTCCTCCATCTGTCGTACCCTGGAGCCCTGTAGAAGCGCTGGCCAACGTGTTGGAATGAAGGCGATTCAAGCAAGTTCGAAATAATTTTATGTACATTAAAATAACAAGCTATTTTCCTCAGAACAATACTCAAATTAACTGCTCTCACTTTTATAATCCAAGAGTCAATTCAGAGAGAGTAGTTTCATTTCACCAAATCAAATTGAAATCCTATTCTGGCTATGTAATTATGAGGCTTTCTTGATTTGATATTTTTCAAGCTCAAAAGATTTGAGCTTTCATGTATACAGTAAAATGTTCATGAACACTGATATAGTCAACAAACTTTTCAGCTCATTCTTACGTGACAGCACCTTATGTTGGAAATATTTAATTCCTACTTGTCTATGGTTGTAATTCTCCATTTGTAGGAGTTTGTTCCTACATAATAGGAATTAGCTAGAATATAGTTTCTCCTAGTTTAGTGTGTGGATGAGAGAATCTCTCAACCACACTACTGTACGTCTAAGATAGAATTCCTATCTTGAGACTTTAGCTTGTATAAATATGTGTGTAATTTCCTTGATTATGAATATAGAATATAGAGATTGTGTGAGTGTGTTTGTACACTCTCCAGGTTCTCACCTGGAGAGCCATTTTCATTAATTTTATCATGGTATCGGAGCTTCAGAGCCCGTAAGGGCCTGGACCTCGGCCCCTCGTGGGCTGAGGGAAATAGCAGATAAAGAGTTTGTTTGCAGTTTATTTTGTTTTGGGTTTGTCCATCTGAGGAGCGCTGCCTACCTGAGGAGCAACTGCTTGAATACTCGCTGCTGCGTTAACTGCGTGGAGCTGGAAGCTCTCATCGACGACGCTGTCAAAAGGAGGTCGGATTCTGAATTGCTGTTGCGCAACTCGGTGGAGCGCGTCCTGCCTCGTCTGATTTGCAGCGTGCGGATGTGGAAGATTGTGTTGAGGCCGTGATTGCTGAGCTGTTTGAAGGTGTTGCCGCTGCTTGAACGCACCAAGGCTGGAATGGGAATCGGGTTGAGAGAAGTGTTGTCAGCTGGAATGCTGCCATCAAAAAGAGCCGTGAAGAAATGCAGTCAAGGTTCTGAAGGCTGCCAACATTGCCAACGCATTTGCTGAAAGCGTGAACGTGGGTGAGAACTGCTTTCTATTTGATTTGCATATTAGGTGACAGGCACGTCATCTCTACATTCAGCTTTGATTTCAGGAAAAATCTTCCTCAATCGATCCTGCACTGGAAGAAGATCTTGCTTTTGCAAGTGTTGCCAAATACTGTTCGAGCTCAAGCAATGCATCTGTTCGATTTATTTTTTCTTTCATCGAATCGTTCACATCATAACTGAGGCCTTTGATTCCTTCAGCCGCCCCATTTCGCAAGATTAGATAGTTCTTAAGATGGGTTCGGCACACGGATCAGTGATCTTTTATCTTGATCTCCCACACCCATCGGGTCAAAGGGCTCTTTGATCGTCTCAATCCCTCTCTGGTGAAAGGTCTGTTCAATCATATGATCAATATCAGTCCAAGACGCGCTAAAGATGCCACTGTAGCTTCTTCTCACTTGACGGGCCTGAGCCCTACAGCCATCAAAAGTCCGAGAAAATTATGGTCGGCATTACTTCTCCGAGAGAACATTGCTTATATGATTTTTATGGTGACCTTGAGCTGGAGTGTCACTATCATTGCGATAGTCACTACGAACTTGGGATAGGCAATGGCTTGGTCGAGTTTTGCGGTGACGTTTGGTGTGATATTTATGATATACGTGGAAGGCCGGTTTGATCATCCCAGTCCAAGGCTCACTAAAGTCATAGTGATATATATTCTCACTGAACTGAACCCTGGATTGGTTGGTGTAGAGCTCCCAAGCCACGAAGAGACCATGAATAAGCATGGAGTTGTATGTTCGAGCTCCCAGGATCCTCAACTCAAAAACGGAAAAACAAAAGAATGCGCAAGAGGGAGGAGTATATGACAGGGCAGGAGTGGATTTACATCTCTATTCCAGCAGCAGAGTGAGGAGCGGCACGGATTCCAGCAGGAGTGCATGTACAATGCATGTTTACATAATCAAAGACGTCGGCAGAGTGGTGGTCTGCTGCCAGGAGAATTACCGTCGGCACATATGGTTGCATGAAAAAAGAGGGTGTTATTTTGATGAAGTGGGTTTAAGTTAGGTTGGGACTTTGAAGTACAATAGTGTTTTGCACTTTACATCCTAAGTTGGAGGTCTTTTGAATTTTTAGTTCCACATGCATGGAATGTTGATGCACGATTTTTTGTTTCGTCACTATTAAGTTGATAGGAAGTTTTAATTTGTAAGCCATGGGTTGGCTGATTGGGTTCAAATTTTCGACTTGCCTGCCTTTTATTTGAGCAGAAGTTGTGGACGTGTCTCTAAATGTAAGAGCTGAATGTATTTGATACTGGACCGTGTTCCCATGGATGCGACACCCCGTGGAGGTTGATTCATTTCAAGAGTTTCCTTTGGAGCTTGTCCCTTGCTTGGACCCACGGTTATAAAGTGCTTTAAAATGTATTGGCGTGAAAGCATTGTTTCCTATACAAGTAGCAGTTTGGCAAGAGACAGTTGGACCTGGTGCTGCAAAACGTGATCTGTGTATGTTCACCAACAGGAAGTGGGAAGACCAGCCTACGGTGGGCCTGCAGAAGGTGGAATATTCTTTGTATTCTTGGTGAATTGATGGCATGAGAAATAGTTAATCTTTGGGCAGAGATAGAGAAATTAAAATCTGAAGAGTTTATGCTTTTATTTAGTTTCTTGGAATCATGCTTAAAGACTATTAAGCCTTATTGAGCCTAGCTAACTCAATGTAGGTAAAGTTATTTTGTTAGAATTAGCTACTCTAACAAATGACAGGTGAAACGTGGATTTCCAAGAAGTTATTTGAACAGACAAAGATGTCCAAGATGTGAACAATGTAAAGATGAGGTAAAGGAGCAACAACAAAGTTATGGTGGACAACAAAGTAAATGTTTGTTTGAGTTAGTGTGGTTTGTGGAATAGACTCCCTAGCATGTTATAAGCAAGTCCAGTTGTTGTAATGGTCATTGTATGTACCCAGAAACTCCAAAATGTTGAAGTATGAAATGTAAGCCTTTTAAAGGTATTTGAAAGTTCGTGGTGATCTTAAAACCACTTTGTAATGGTTTATGGTCAGCCTGAAACCATCTTTTGTCACTGTAAAGTGATGGTTGGTGGTGATCCAGAAACCATCTATAGAGCCTTTGTGGCTAGTTGCCTTTGTGGCTTGAGGTGCCTTTGTGGCCGTACGTACACGAGTGGCCGCGTGTGCATGAGAGCTGTGTGCTCAGCAGAGCTTTGTGCTCAATTTGAGCAGGTGGACTGCAGTAACACCTGGCTCAGTCTCAGATGATTCATAAATCTCTGAGAAGAAGGGGGTTGGTGTGCTTTCTTAGCTGACAGTTGTGCTGAGAAGTACAATTGGTGCGACTGTTCAGTACATACTCGTGCCAATGCGCCAAATCACGGGAATGGCGCGGAAGTGCACGATTTTTTATTCAGGAAGACGCCAACTCAACTTCATGGGGGTCCGCGGGAAGCCTCAACTTCGTTTGACGATTTGCGGAGAAGCAGGTCGGAGAAGTTGCGGACCTATCCGAGAGAGGTAGATTGGAAGATCCGCGGGAAGCCTCAACTTCGTTTGACGGTTTGCGAGAGGAGCAGATCGGAGAAGTTGCGGATCTGTCCGAGAGAGGCAGATTGTGTTTTGGAGGTTCTGCACATGAAATTCGCCTGATGGTGGTGGATTTGTAGGTACATATATGCAGTGAAAACGGTTGACAGAATCATGTATGCGAAGGACATCCTACAGGACTAGCGGTTGCAGCGGTTGGTACCCATGCATTCCGGTGGATGGTTGCTCTTTTATATGGACGTCGACATATTCTTTGTTTTGTTTGACCACAACCAGACTTTGTAAATCACTATCATGACAAGTAGTCATTAAGGGGGGGTGTTGGAAATATTTAATTCCTACTTGTCTATGGTTGTAATTCTCTATTTTAGGAGTTTGTTCCTGCATAAAAGGAATTAGCTAGAATATAGTTTCTCCTAGTTTAGTGTGTGGTTGAGAGAATCTCTCAACCACACTACTGTACGTCTAAGATAGAATTCCTATCTTGAGACTTTAGCTTGTATAAATATGTGTGTAATTTCCTTGATTATGAATATAGAATATAGAGATTGTGTGAGTGTGTTTGTACACTCTCCAGGTTCTCACCTGGAGAGCCATTTTCATTAATTTTATCAATCTGGTGGCTCTCATGGCAGCTACACAGTGTTACGGAGAGATGTTATGTCCTACAAATGGCTTTAAAATGTACAAATATTTCGAGGCTATCTGGAAGCGTATTGGATGGTGTACTGAAATTGGTTTTTCTTCCTGTTTTCTAAAACGGGTGACGCCCAAAATACATACAGAGTAGACATGTGGGAGTTTTTTTATTTTTTGAAAAATAGGTGACTCCCGAAATATTTACACACTACAATAGAGATGCCTAAGAAATATTGTACAACTATATATAAAATTTATAATAAATTAAATGTCAAATTAATAATAATATAAATGTTAAATTAATAATAATTTAAATATTTACACATTATATATGCTAAAAAATATATTGTACCATAGTTACACAATAGAGATGCTTAAGATATAAAATTTATAATAAATTAAATGTCAAATTAATAATGGAATAATTATTTTTATGTAAAATCACTTTATTTGAATAAAATAATTTTATTTAGAATTATTAGTGGGTAGTTCTCAAAGGGATGCTTTTACCTCTGTCAAATGCTTCTAAGTCTTGAACTATTAACCTATTTACTTAAGTTAAAGGAAGATTAGCTCTTAACCAAACATAATCAATTTTAAAACATACTTCATACCCAAAACAAATATAGTATCATATTGTAGAGATATTTTTGAAATCTCTCAATATTATGCTATCCCCTCTACTGAATCTCAAGACCACTCAAAATACGCTCCCCAATATTTAGAGTTTTAACTCTGGCTTAACCAAACTTCTTAATACACTTGACTAAACATTATAAAATATTATAAAATGTGTATGCTATGTATAATTTTTTTTTAATTTAAGAGAATAGAATAAACATATTTACGTCGTCAGGCATTCTTATTTGAAAACAACTTTCCTAGCTTCCAATGTGTCTATGTCTGAGCCATTAATCAAATGTTAGACGATTGAAATGTTTTAGGCCATTAGATCCACAAGTAATTTTGACTATGTCAAATTACACAAAAAAAAAGTAAATTAAATAGAAAGATTGACATAATGTAATGAACATTTTAACTAGGTCAAAATACAGTAAAAAATAAAATAATAATAAACTATAAAAGCAACACATGGTATTCATGTGGATATCTGTTTTTAGTATTTTAATGATTCAATTAAGATTAACATTTGTATGTTGTCATGAGAAGATTTTTTATTTTTCATGTCAATTACCTTTTATAATTTCAGGAGATTCTTAATATTGCCTTTGTTTTTAATAAATGGAACTCAATTATATATTTAAAAATATGATTAGGTAAGAGAATTTTAAGATTATAATTTTTTTTTCCAAGTTGACTTAAAGTTGGCTCCCATGTTTAATGCCTTCCCATGGGGTTTGAAGATAATAGGTAATGGAAATTCAAAGACATATAAAACAAATAATTTATACATCAAAAAATCAGTTCTATATATTATAGTAGTTCTCCCTTGAGAAGTCTTTCGATTTGGCATTCAATTCTTTATTAATAAAGTTGTTTTACTTAGTAGGGAATAGGAGAAAACATATTCACAATATAATTTATTTGAATAAATAGATGTGTGTAAAATAGTTTAATAAGAAACTAGATTTGTAATTATAAAATATAAAACTATAACTTAAAATTGTGAAATTACTTTGTATTTTTTTGTTTCTTATGTATATAAAGAAAGAATAAACCAAGTTTGGAATTAAGAAAGTAAACCATAACATAAAGAACAATATCTCCTTCCAAAAATGTCTCCATATTAAAATGACATTCACTTTCTTGTATACCAAGAATATTGTTATTCATATACAATATACAATTTCTGAGAAGCATGAAATTAGTGCTAGGATATGTAGATGAACTTGGAGTAAACTCTATTTTTGTTAATAAAAATTCTCTTTATTTACATCTATGCTAGATAGATTGTACTTGAATGTATTTAAACTAGAAATTGTACCACATGGTGCAAAAGAAACGCCGTAAGGAAATACCATAGGAAAGATTAGTCTAAAAGAAATAAGTTGTTACAGATAAGGAGCGATCATGAAGGAATGAAAGGAAATTTTTTCTTCCATGGAAGCAGGTCGTGGAGGTTTCAAAAATATCGATGATAAGAGTTATCAACCAGAAAATTTTGTTATAGATATTGAAATAGGAAATTGGGGGTGAAAATCCTTTGGTGATTAATAATCCTCTGAAACAAGCATGAAATGAGCATGTAACTCAAATAAGATATTTTAAATACATTCAAGTACAATCTATCTAGAATAGATGTAAATAAAAGGAATTTTTATTAATAGAAATAGAGTTTACTCCAAGTTCATCTACATATCCCAGTGCTAATTTCATGCTTGTCACAAATTGTATATTGTATATGAATAACAATAGTCTTGGTATACAAGAAAGTGAATGTCATTGTAACCACCGTTTTAGTGGAAACAAATGGTTATACTTTTTATTATTAATTAAGGATTAGTTAGGAATGCTGTGTCATTTCAATGAGAATATGTGAACAAAAATCAAATTTTATTTTTAATAAAGATTTACTGTGAAATTGGTTTCATAAGTAAATTGATGGTAAAAAGTAAATCAAGATCTGGTGTTAGTTAGAAAAACAGTTTTCACAGTTATCCAAAAAAAACTCTGGAATAAATAAAGCATTCCAAGGAGAGTTTGGGGTTGGATCTGTACACAAAGAAACTCCGTAGACTGGAAGGAAAACGCATTTTCCAGAACAGACTAATCTCTGGGTTGGAGATCTGGACCGGATTGTCCCGTGATCTCCCCAGGACTGTTGTTTTTCACTGGAGTCGGAGAGTTTGGACCGGACTGTCCCGAGAACCTCCTCCGTGTGATTTGTATTTGACCACTTCACCCGCACTTTGGAGTTTCCTGGGGGAGAGTCATAGACAGTAATATCACCAAAAGGGAGTATAAACTACATCACCTGGGATTCTATCTTATTGAGTAGATTTCAATAATACATAATAGGCATGGGGATAATCGCTTGTTTTCGCTAAAGTAGACTAAGTAGCCTATACTCTTTTCCGCGGATCGGATAAACAAACCGCTTCGTGTCTGCAGTAGCTATTCCTTTTATTCCAGTGATATTTCTTTTTTATATTTAGAAAAGCAGGTTAAAAGGTTCTGTGTCTATAATAGTTAGATGAATAACGTAACAGATTTTATATGAGACCTATCCAGTATTGAACTGTAAATGTAGCAGTAGGAAGAAGCATTTTTCTTTTTATTTAAAAACCAAATTAAGTACTGTAAAGGTAAGGCATCACCCACATTATCAAAAGAAAATGAGGGAGACCGTTAACCCGTAGTGCCTGCAGAACAGGCTTCTGGGTTGGTCGTCTCTCTCTATGATAGCTCAGACTGATAGGTGGTCCAGTCACATTCAGGAAGTCTTTTAGAACTTTGGAATAAGAATAGAAAAGTAAGCCAGCAAGAAGTTTATCATTTTTCCAGAACAGACAATCAAGATAACTGTACAACTTAACCAGAAAAAGAACCCTGAAGTAATGAAGAGAAAATATGTATACACCAGTAAAAAAATATCGACCAAAGGGGCGGAAACCCTTGTAAATACAGAGTTCAGTAGAAATATCGCAACATGCACGGTGGCTGCCATAATAAGAACAAACTATAACCTCATGTAGCCTACGGCCGTAGCCTATAGCACGAAATTTCCAGATTTACGCTTACACAAAAACATAGAATCACAAATATGAAAATTGAACAGTATACTGTAAACGGAACACAAACATATATTCTTTTCTTTTTCTCACAATTCATAAAAGCATTTATCATAAAAAATCATTAATGCCCATGTCAAGGGTATTCGTCAGAGCAAGCCTAAAAGAGTCTGTTTAGTATCCAGATTCCATCACAGGGTAATTACATAAATTACCGAATGGGAGTTTTATAGAGCCGTAAAACCCCGGCTGAGTTTAACTAGAAATAACATAATCAGAATGTTGCCAGAGATTAGCTCCGGACTTAAACTAAGACCAAAAAAAGAAGAGAGACTCTTTTTTTCAGCGCCATTAGCCAAGGAAAATTCTGGAGAGGAGATTCGGATTCGAACACCTGTGGCAAGTAATCAAGTACCTGTGGAATGGATAGCGGTTAGCCTTGTTAAGCAGAACCGAAAGAAACCCTTGAAGTAGTAGGACAAGAAGAAGGGTACCTGACAGTCAAATAGCATGAATGTTAGTAAACCAAATCCATTTGTGACTGATGCAAGAACGGAAAAACAGGTTAAGTAACCAACGCAAATTTTCAAACATAGCTATACCTTTGCAAACTCTGATAGGTCGACTGTGGTTGTAAGGAGAACATTGGATACTGGCCCGCCGAGCTAGAGGAAACCATACGATACAGAAACATAATTAGTACGCCAAATCACAGATAAAAGACAAGATAAAGAATAGTATCAGTGTAATTAGACCGATGCCTCCAGAATTCGTATAAAATGGACTCACGCAAGAGTTCAGGATTGCAAAATGAAAATCAAAACAATACCTGGTGGCCGAAGAAGTTATCACGCCCAAGAACGCCATATTCCGTCGGTGCAGAACTAAAATGGAGTAGGAAACCCTAAGGGCAGTGAGTTTTTCCTCCAGACGCACCGGCGAGGCGTAACAATGAACTGAGGATTCAGTTACCAACCGGGTAGACATTATCCAACCCTAAAGAATCCTCACCGTAGGATTAAGATCTCAATCAAGGGCCAAATTTCGCCGGTGACAGATAGATGGGACAGGGTCGATAACCTCGGGGTTAACCATCGGAATAACCATGGCTCGATAAATATTTCTCATAGTTTAAGAATTACATATAAGCAGAAGCCTCCAGAACTTAACAAAAACTTAAATGCCGTGACATGTGACATTTAATAGACATTTGTACAACCATTCAATTAAACCAAGCCTTAATCTAACTTTGATATAGTCGAACCATAGAGCTGGCAGAGTATCACCATAAATGAATTTACTTGCATCATAACTCAGCCATAAATGTTAACAGTGCTATAATTACATAGGACAGATGTCTTAACTCTTCTGGTGGGTAATGCGAACCGCCTGAAGATTGAGGGTAATAATGGTTAGATTGGCATAAAATAGTTTTTTTTATTGGTGTAAATTTGTTTTAATCTGTGTATGTTACAAGTGGTATCAAAGCCTGTTACAACGCTGGGACCCTATTGGGCCAACTGATGTTACAATTGTATGTATGTATTGCACAGTTAGATAAATAGATGGAACGACAAACAAGACAAACACCTTTACGACAGCAACAGCGAAATGTCGGAGAGATTCAACCTCCACCAGAGGGAAACCCCGAAATGTGGGTTCAGTTGGGAATAGAGCAGCATCAGCAGTCTAATAGACTGATTGAAGAACAACAACAGCAGACTCGCATTTTGCTGCACACAGTGCAACAGTTACAGGAAGAAATGGAGAGAGTACGAAGGGAAAATGCTAGGATGATGCAGGATCAGGAGAGGATCCTAAAAAGCCTTTCCAATAAACAAAATCAAAGGATTGAGAATCCCAGTGCTGGCAGAGAATTCCAAGAAGGGAACGAGCAGCAAACAGATGAACAAAATGTAAGCCAAAAAGAAAAAAGTGTGTCACAGCGGAGTCATCCAAACAAAAATTTTAATGAGGCTGAATCTGAGAATGAAACCGAACGGAAGACAAGCAAAAAGCAAAAGGTGGAGCTACACGGAGAATTCAGAAAGATAAAGCCACCTACGTTCGATGGTAGAGGCATGGTTGATTAATATGAACAAATATTTTCAGGTGTATGATTATGACAGTGGTCTTAAAGCATGGCTAGCCATTTACCAGCTAAAACACAAAGCCACCTTCTGGTGGGAAGAAGTGAAGAACGTGCGGGGAATAGAGGATCCAGATGTGACATGGGAAAAGTTTCAACAGTACTTCAAGGACAAGTATTTGACTGAGCGCTTTTATGATGAAAAGGCTCGAGAATTCCATGAATTAAGGCTAGGACAACTGACCATGGATGAGTTCATCACCAATTTTACATCATTACTGCGCTATGTACCGTATTTAAGAGAGGAGAAAGCCAAAGTTCAAAGATTTCTGAGCAGTTTACCTGTCCACATGAAAGAGCGTATCGAGTTTGAAAATCCTAAGACAATGGACGAGGCTATTAGAAAGGCAAGGTTGTGTTATCAGCAAGTGAAAAACAAGATAGACCAAGGAAAAGGATGGCAAACAAAGAAGGATAACAGAAACAATGCTGGATTCAAGAAAGGCAAAACTAGCAATTTCAGGAGTACCGCCAGAACCTCAATCAACAAGCAATTCGGTAGGAACCATCAGCAGATTAGATGGCCTGGGGAAGACAAAATGGTGGAAGCTTCAAGTAAACCTGAACAGCCACAAAACCAGAGGCCACCTCTGCAGTGTTGGGGCTACGGGGCAGCGCACTACTACCGAGATTGCCCACAGCGAGGTAAAACCGAGGCAGTAAATAATTTGCAAGAAGCCTCTACTGTGGGAGATGTTGCTCGAAACATACCCAGAATTAACGCAGCATTGGAGGACTGGCAAGCCAATTTTCAGCCTACCATGATAGAACTGGAAGGTAATTTGTTATCCCAAACTGTTTCTGTTTTGGTAGATCCGGGGGCCATTTTAAGTTATATAAGTCCTAAATTAGTAGAAATCTATAAATTGCCAAGTCAAAAGTTTAAAAAGACATGGTTGGTCCAGTTAGCTACAGGGGCTAAAAGAAGAGTTGGTGCCAAAATACCAGACTGTGCACTGCAAATCGGTGGACAACAGTTAGTAGTGGACTTAAATATTCTGCCTTTGGGATCTTATGATGTACTATTGGGTATGGATTGGTTGGAGAAGCACCGGACTCTTATAGACTGTAAGGAGAAGATAGTTTATTACAGGGATCATAATGGTATTCGCCAAGAGATTCAAGGCGTAAGGAAGCCTGTACATCTGCGCCCAATTACAGCTTCCCAAATGGGGAGATGCATAAGGAAGGGATGCCAACTGTATGCTATACAAGTTGGATTATCTGAATCTAAGAATAAAACTGCTGCATTAGAAAATATACCTGTAATACAGGAATTTAAGGATGTATTTCCTGAAGAAGTGCTAGGATTACCACCAAAAAGAGAAGTTGATTTTACAATAGAATTGCTGCCAGGAGCATCACCAATCTCGCGAACTCCCTACCGTATGAGTGTGCCAGAATTGACCGAGCTGAAAATGCAGCTTCAGGAATTATTGGATAAGGGGTACATACGACCCAGTGTGTCACCCTGGGGAGCACCTGTATTGTTTGTTAGGAAGAAGGATGGAACCATGCGCATGTGCATGGATTATCGACAGTTAAATAAGCTGACTATTAAGAACAGGTATCCCCTACCCCGTATTGATGACCTATTTGACCAGGTAAGGGGAGCTACTATGTTCTCAAAGATTGATTTGCGGTCTGATTATCATCAGATCAGAATTAAGGATGAAGATATACACAAAACTGCTTTTCGCACAAGGTACGACCACTATGAATTCGTGGTATTACCTTTTGGGTTAACTAATGCACCAGCCACTTTTATGAGACTGATGCATAGTGTTTTTCACCCTTACTTGGACAACTTCGTGCTAATCTTCATTGATGACATACTGATTTATTCAAAGAATGCGGAAGAACACAGAGAGCATTTGCGAATGGTACTGGAATTGTTAAGGAAGCACCAGCTATATGCAAAATTAAGTAAATGTGACTTCTTCAAAGAAGAAATACAATATCTTGGACACGTAATATCTAAAAAAGGAATAGCAATAGACCCGGAGAAAATAAAGACCATTATGGAATGGAAGGTGCCACAAAATGTGGCAGATATACGATCTTTTATGGGTCTCGCTGGCTATTACCGGCGATTTATAAAGGGTTTTTCAAAGATAGCCTTTCCCATTACTTCCTTACAAAGAAAGGGGAAGATTTTTAGATGGACAAAAGAATGCCAGGATAGTTTTGAGAGATTGAAGCAGTTATTAACAACAACACCTGTGTTAAGTGTGGCAGACCCGGATAAGGAATTTGAGGTTTGTACAGATGCATGCAAGGAGGGAGTTGGAGCTGTATTATCACAAGAGGGAAAGGTGATAGCGTATGAATCTCGCAAGCTAAAAGATCATGAGCAGCGATATTCAGCTTATGATTTAGAGCTGACCGCAGTTGTGCACGCTCTCCGAGTATGGAGACACTATTTACTTGGAAAGAGATTTGTATTAAAGACTGATCATAGTAGTCTAACCAGCTATTTTAAACAAGCTTATTTAAACTCCCGACAAGCAAGATGGAATGATTTCCTGAGCGAGTTTGATATAGATTTGCAGCATGTAAAAGGTAAAGAGAACAGGGTTGCGGATGCATTGAGCAGAAAACTGCACGGCGTTTATGAGTTATATGTTAATCAAATTGAGACCAGATTTCTGGATCAAATCAGAATGGAAGCAGACAAGGATCCTGAATATAAATATTTGTGGCAGCAAACACAAGCACCTGAAGGCCAAGGTGGACATGGAGATTATGAGATTAACCAGGATGGGTTGCTAGTTTTCAAGAAGAGGATAGTTATCCCAAACCGAGTGGAATTAAAAACCATGATACTAGATGAATATCATAGAAGCAATTATGCGGGACACCCAGGATATCAAAAGATGCTGACAGCTATCCGAAAGGACTACTGTTGGTCAGGCATGAGAAAGGATATAGCAAGCTATCTGAATAAGTGTTTAGAGTGCCAGCAAGTGAAGGTGGAGCATAGGCATCCTGCTGGATTAATGCAGCCCATACCTATTCCTGAATGGAAATGGGAGGTAATCTCATTGGACTTTATTACTGGACTACCAAAAACAAAACGAGGAAATGACTCTATAATGGTAGTTGTAGACCGACTAAGTAAATCGGCACATTTCATACCTGTCCAATCCACTTATAAAACAGTGCAGATAGCAGACTTATTTATGTGTGAGATCTTCAGGCTGCATGGCATTCCTAAGACTGTTATCTCGGACAGAGATGTAAAGTTCACATCAGCTTTTTGGAAGGCCCTGTTTACAGGTTTAGGGACGCAAGTACATTTTAGTACTGCATACCATCCGCAAACGGACGGTCAAACCGAGCGAGTGAACCAGATACTGGAAGACATGTTAAGGATGTATGTCATGCAGCAACCCGTTAAATGGGAGGAGTATCTACACTTGATAGAATTTGCGTACAACAACGGTTATCAAGAATCCTTAAGGATGAGTCCATTTGAGGCATTATATGGGCGGCAGTGCAGAACCCCCATTAATTGGAACAGCCCCAAGACTAAACTAATGTGGGGACCAGATATGCTAGCAGAAATGGAAGCGGAGGTAAAGAAGATTCGACAGAATTTGAAGGCAGCACAAGACAGGCAGAAAGTGTATGCGGACAAAAAGAGATCATACCGTGAATATGAAGTTGGAGATCACGTATATGTCAGGATTAAACCAAAGAAGAGCACATTAAGATGGGCGTCTTGTGCAAAACTAGCACCTCAGTTCTGTGGTCCTTTCCAAATATTGGAAAGAGTGGGTCCGGTGGCGTATCGCTTAGCACTTCCTAGCCACATTCGGGTGCATAATGTCTTTCATGTATCGTTATTGAAACGATACGTTCATGATCCTAGACACATAATCCATTGGCAAAACAGTCAGGTAGTGAATAAGCATAATGGTTAAAATGATAATGTAATGTTAAAGACTTATATAAGTAACATAATTCCATTGTGTGCAGGTAGAACCGAACGGAGAATTTCTGGTTGAGCCTCACAATATAATAGATCGGAGGGAAATCATGCTCCGGAAATGAGCCATCGCCCAGGTTAAAGTGCAATGGAAGCACTTTGGACCTGAGGAGGCCACCTGGGAAGACGAGAGTTTCGTCCGTGAAGCTTATCCAGAGCTTTTCTCTGCATGAAAATAAGAACACCGGGGACGGTGTTCTTCCCCAGAGGGGGGAAACTGTAACCACCGTTTTAGTGGAAACAAATGGTTAGACTTTTTATTATTAATTAAGGATTAGTTAGGACTGATGTGTCATTTCAATGACAATATGTGAACAAAAATCAAATTTTATTTTTGATAAAGATTTACTGTGAAATTGGTTTCATAAGTAAATTGATGGTAAAAAGTAAATCAAGATCTGGTGTTAGTTAGAAAAACAGTTTTCACAGTTATCCAAAAAAAACTCTGGAATAAATAAAGCATTCCAAGGAGAGTTTGGGGTTGGATCTGTGCACAAAGAAACTCTGTAGGCTGGAAGGAAAACACATTTTCCAGAACAGACTAATCTCTGGGTTGGAGATCTGGACCGGATTGTCCCGTGATCTCCCCAGGACTGCTGTTTTTCACTGGAGTCGGAGAGTTTGGACCGGACTGTCCCGAGAACCTCCTCCAGGATTTTTGTACTAACGACGACCCAGACTTGAGCTCGAGGGAGAGCTGCAGGACGTAATCGCCCAGCTCGTGGAAGGGAGGCATAAACTACACCGATCTTGTGTTTCTGATGAGTAGACTTCGTGAGTTGCCATTACCGTAAAGGATAACGCTGTTTTCGCTAGTTGTGTTGTATTTCAAGCAGCCTCTATACTCTTTCCCCGTGATCCACAAAAACAAACTGTTGTGTGTTTGGTAGTAGCTATTCCTTTTATTCCAGTGATATTTCTTTTTTATATTTAGAAAAGCAGGTTAAAAGGTTCTGTGTCTATAATAGTTAGATGAATAACGTAACAGATTTTATATGAGACCTATCCAGTATTGAACTGTAAATGTAGCAGTAGGAAGAAGCATTTTTCTTTTTATTTAAAAACCAAATTAAGTACTGTAAAGGTAAGGCATCACCCACATTATCAAAAGAAAATGAGGGAGACCGTTAACCCGTAGTGCCTGCAGAACAGGCTTCTGGGTTGGTCGTCTCTCTCTATGATAGCTCAGACTGATAGGTGGTCCGGTCACATTCAGGAAGTCTTTTAGAACTTTGGAATAAGAACAGAAAAGTAAACCAACAAGAATTTTATCATTTTTCCAGAACAGACAATCAAGATAATTGTACAACTTAACCAGAAAAAGAACCCTGAAGTAATGAAGAGCAAATATGTATACACCAGTAAACAAATGTCAACCAAAGGGGCAGAAACCCTTGTAAATACAGAGTTCAGTAGAAATATCGTAACATGCACGGTGGCTGCCATAATAAGAACAAACTATAACCTCATGTAGCCTACGGCCGTAACCTATAGCAGCGAAATTGCCGAATTTACGCTTACACAAAAACATAGAATCACAAATATGAAAATTGAACAGTATACTGTAAACGGAACGCAAACATATATTCTTTTCTTTTTCTCACAATTCATAAAAGCATTTATCACCAAAAATCAATAATGCCCATGTCAAGGGTATTCGTCAGAGCAAGCCTGAAAGAGTCTATTTAGTACCCAGATTCCATCACAGGGTAAAATACATAAATTATCGAATGGGAGTAAACCCTCAACAAAATCCTAATTTAGATTTTTATAGAGCCGTAAAACCCCGGCTGAGTTTAACTGGAAATAACATAATCAGAATGTTGCCAGATATTAGCTCTGGACTTAAACTAAGACCAAAAAAAAGAAGAGAGACTCTTTTTCAGTGCCATTAGCCAAGGAAAATTCTGGAGAGGAGACTCGGATTCGAACACCTGTGGCAAGTAATCAAGTACCTGTGGAATGGATAGCGGTTAGCCTTGTTAAGCAGAACCGAAAGAAACCCTTGAAGCAGTAGGACGAGAAGAAGGGTACCTGACAGTCAAATAACATGAATGTTAGTAAACCAAACCCATTTGTGACTGATGCAAGAACGGAAAAACAGGGTAAGTAACCGACGCAAATTGTCAAACATAGCTATACCTTTGCAAACTCCGATAGGTCGACTATGGTTATAAGGAGAACGCTTGGTACTGGCCTGCCGAGCCGGAGGAAACCATACGATACAGAAACATAATGAGTACGCCAAATCACAGATAAAAGACAAGAGAAAGAATAGTATCAGTTTAATTAGACCGGTGCCTCCAGAATTCGTATAAAATGGACTCACACAAGAGTTCAGGACTGCGAAATGAAATCAAAACAATACCTGGTGGCCGAAGAAGTTATCACGCCCAAGAACGCCATATTTCGTCGGTGCAGAACTAAAATGGAGCAGGAAACCCTAAGGGCAGTGAATTTTGCCTCCAGACGCACTGGCGAGGCGTAACAATGAACTGAGGATTCAGTTACCAACCGGGTAAACATTATCCAACCCTAAAGAATCCTCACCGTAGGATTAAGATCTCAATCAAGGGCCAGATTTCGCCGGTGACAGATAGATGGGACAGGGTCGATAACCTCGGGGTTAACCATCGGAATAACCATTGCTCGATAAATATTTCTCATAGTTTAAGAATTACATATAAGCAGAAGCCTCCAGAACTTAACAAAAACTTCAATGCCATGACATGTGACATTTAATAGACATTTGTACAACCATTCAATTAAACCAAGCCTTAATCTAACTTTGATATAGTCGAACCATAGAGCTGGCAGAGTATCACCATAAATGAATTTACTTGCATCATAACTCAGCCATAAATGTTAACAGTGCTATAATTATATAGGATAGATGTCTTAACTCTGCTGGTGGGTAATGCGAACCGCCTGAAGATTGAGGGTAATAATGGTTAGATTGGCATAAAATAGTTTTTTTTATTGGTGTAAATTTGTTTTAATCTGTGTATGTTACAGTCATTTTAATATGGAGACATTTTTGGAAGGAGATATTGTTCTTTATGTTATGGTTTATTTTCTTAACTCCAAACTTCGTTTATTCTTTCTCTATATACATAAGAAACAAAAAATACAAAGTAATTTCACAATTTTAAATTATAGTTTTATATTTTATAATTACAAATCTAGTTTCTTATTAAATTATTTTACACACATCTATTTATTCAAAAAAATTATATTGTGAATATGTTTTCTCCTATTATTTGATTACAAAATAATTGTACTCCCTACTAAGTAAAACAACTTTATTAATAAAGAATTGAATGCCAAATTGAAAGTTTTCTCTTGAGCTAGAACTACTATAATATATAGAACTGATTTTTTGATGTATAAATGATTTGTTTTATATGTTGTTGAATTTCCATTACCTATTATCTTCAATCATGCTTGTCAAAAATTGTATATTGTATATGAATAACAATAGTCTTGGTATACAAGAAAATGAATGTCATTTTAATATGGAGACATTTTTGGAAGGATATATTGTTCTTTATGTTATGATTTATTTTCTTAACTCCAAACTTGGTTTATTCTTTCTCTATATACATAAGAAACAAAAAATACAAAGTAATTTCACAATTTTAGATTATAGTTTTATATTGTATAATTACAAATCTAGTTTCTTATTAAATTATTTTACACACATCTATTTATTCAAATAGATTATATTGTGAATATGTTTTCTCCTATTATTTGATTACAAAATTGTTGTACTCCCTACTAAGTAAAACAACTTTATTAATAAAGAATTGAATGCCAAATTGAAAGTTTTCTCTTGAGCTAGAACTACTATAATATATAGAACTGAGTTTGTGATGTATAAATGATTTGTTTTATATGTTGTTAGATTTCCATTACCTATTATTTTCAAACCCCATGGAGAGGTATTGAACATGGGAGCCAAATTTAAGTAAATAAACATTCACATTGTCAACTTGGAAAAAAATTATTATAATCCTAAAATTCTCTTACCTAATCATATTTTTAAATATATAATTGAGTTCTATTTATTAAGAACAAAGGCAATATTAAGAACCTCCTAGAGTTATAAAAGGTAATTGACATGAAAAATAAAAAATCTCCTCATGACAACATAGAAATGTTAATCTTAATTGAATCATTAAAAATAGTACAAAGAATCACATTAATTAGCATGGCCCTTGTGTACCTTCCTCTTATTACTTTTTAAATACCTTTTAAAATACCTAATGTTTGTAACTTATTCTTAATCACATAGTGTCAATTTTGTAAAACTATAATCTACAAGTCTCACTTTTTATAGCTTTGTTGGAAGGATAGAGTATCTAAATCCCCTTACCCTCCTCAATTATTGTACCACACCCACCTCGGCATCCAATCTAGACATCTTAGGTTATTCTAAATTGATTAAGAGTACAGAATTTTTAGGGTGGTGTTCTATGTTCACTAAAATTTCCATGATGTCCATCACTATGTATGGGGCTAGTTTCAACCTTGGATATATTCTGTGAGTTGTTGTGATTTTTTCTCTTGTGGCTAAATCAAAACATTTTTATCATCTCAGATCCTTATAGCATTAGATATATTTTGTGAGCTAATGTGATGTAATATTTTTTTAGCTACAATTAGGTAATTAAAGATACGTATACAATTTTTTTTTAATAGAATAAAATTGATATTCATTAACAAAGAAAAATCAGAAAGAGTATGTATATCGTTACAAATTGTTATGTAGTTACAAACTATTACAATTAAGTAATTAAAGGTAAATTTAGTGCTATTTAATAAATGATAATTATGAACATTAATCATTATTTCTCAAGATAAATCATGTCCTATGAAATAATTTCACATATTTTAAAATTTTTCATTATTGATTTAATTTTTTTGTATATTAAGAAATACTACTGAAAGGTAAATTTAGTGTTATTTAAGATATGAGAATTATGAACATTCATCATTATTTCTCAAGATAAATCATGTCCTATGAAATAACTTCACATATTTTGAAAATTTTCATTATTAATTTAATTTTTTATATATTAAGAAATACTACTCATGAATAATAAAACAGTTCTAACATAATTAATATATAACAAAATGTCTTTTTGGAATAATAAAATAGTTGTAACAAAAACAATATAGAACATGAAAAACTATGTACATTTGGATGTATGGAAATTTAGATACATTTTATTAAGTAAAATTTTAATTGAATAATGGTTATAAACAATTGAAAATAATTTAATTATGTAGTTAGTTTAGATCTATATTATTTTTGAGAGGGGTAAATTCTCTTTTCACTCTAAAAGAGGTTTGCATATGAAGACATTTGATCCATCTTGGCTCTTGGTAGATGGACAGTCAAGATTGATCTAGGCCATCTTAATTTGGCCCTTTAAATAAAATATATTCCACTTGAATACTATTGGTCAATACCATGAGCCGTTTTTATAGCTTATTATTATTTTATTTTATTATTTTTATTTTTTGTTGTATTTTGACCTAGTTAAAATGTTCATTATATTATGTCAATATTTTTATTTAATTTACTTTTATTTTTATTTTTGTGTAATTTGACATAGTCAAAATGTTAAACATGATATTACAACATTTATATTATACACCTAAAATCAATCTAACTTATTAAAAAGAACAAAAAAAAATAACATTATAAAAAATATATATACAAAACTATTTACTTGTGGATCTAATGTATAAAACATTTCAATCCTTTAACATTCACAATGGCTCTGTATTAATATCAAGTAAATAGGGAAGTTGTTTTCAAATAATAATTTCACCCTTTAAATAAAATATATTCCACATGAATACCATGGGTAAATACCATGGGTTGTTTTTAAAGCTTATTATTATTTTATTTTTTATTGTATTTTGACCTAGTTAAAATGTTCATTACATTATGTCAATCTTTTTTATATAATTTACTTGTATTTTTATTTTTGTGTAATTTGACATATTCAGAATGTTAAACATGACATTACAACATTTCTATTATACGCCTAAAATCAATCTAACTTAATATCTATATCTATATCTATATCTATATCTATATCTATATCTATATCTATATCTATATCTATATCTATATATATATATATATATATATATATATATATATATATATATATATATATATATATATATATATAACAATTTAGTTGTGAATCTAATGGCCTAAAACATTTCAATCGTTTAACATTTGATCCAATGGCTCAAACATGTACACATTGGCAGCTAGGAAAGTTATTTTCAAATAAAAACGCCTTACAGCTTAATTACAGTAAGATAAAAAAATAAAAATAGAAAGAAAATTAAAATACTATAAGAAAATGAAATTAAAAAAGTTAAAAATAAAAAGCATTCTATTTCAAATTATCTAAAATATACTTGGACTACATCTTAATTTCAAAATATTTATCACATTGCCAACTTTTTTAACAAAAATTCTAAAAATTCTAAAAAAATTAATATAATTAAATACTCTTTTATAATTACTATATTATAATTAAACTTATCATTCATATATAACCTACAAACCTCAACTATGTATTTTCCTATTAAGTAAAATAAAAAGACATTGACCATGTATTTTCTTGTTAAATAAAAGTGTCTTTATTAAAAAAGTGTTTAGTAAAAATAAAGCACTAACTTTTAAGATAACACATCTAAAGGGGAGGCATACAAATTAATTGCATGAATTCTATCATCTCAACACTTCGATTCCCTTGGAACGTTATAATGAAGCTCAGTGAATGTGGGGAAAATGTTTTGATCATCCTATTGAATGGATTTTTAACCCTTCCCTTCTCTTCTATGAGATGGATAAACTGAACGTGAACTTCACTTTTTGGTTTTAATTGTTTTTACTTGTTTTTCAGGGATATTTTTTTTTATGAAAATGGAAAAGGCAAAAACATAGAAGATATGAGGGGCTGTGAGGTTACTGTCTCTACATATAAGTTTGTGTGTCAAGAGATTATTGTCCAAATTTGTAAAGAAAAACTCAGAATAAAAAGCTATTTACAGTTTTTCTATCTCAAATATTATATAAATATGAATGGAGTAAGGATTAGTTAAAAAAAAAAAAAAATTATATGAATTAAATAAATTATTTTAAATTTTTGTTAAATATAAATTTAATTATCTAATAAATATAGAGAAAAGTAAATAGAAAAATAAATTCAAGTTTGAATCTGGAATCTATATAAAAATACAAATGCTAAACAAGTTATAACAGTAAAGAACGAGCTGGAATGTCTAACTTTTATAAGTTTTGTGACAATGACATATCTATAACAGCAAAGAACAACCTGAAATGTCTAACTTTTTTACACTCGCGTCTCCGGGGGCAATAGTAAGATGTAACAACAATGCAACCATACTTTGCAAATGGTGAAAGCAACAAACAATTTATAGTTAATTAATTTTTCATTAATTCATATTTAGTTACAAAATTCAAAAGCTACATTGACATGTCTACAAAATTAAAATCAAATGTAAAACAAAATAATATTTATTTTTGGGTAAAATTTTGAGTAGAAACTTCGTAACTAAGTAAGTTATTCGACTTCATTTAATTGATTCATTTAATGGTTCTAGTTGATTGAATTAATTCATATCAAGGTTGTTCTATTTAATTTAATTAATTGATTGGGTTTAAGTAAATGAAAATTTCTGAATGTAAAATTACAAATTCACCAATAAAAAAATTGAGAAATTTTTAACTTTTAAAAAAATTGAGCTTATTGGTATATTTAGAAATTTAATAGATATGAGTGAAGTGAAATAGTCATTCTCACTTATATTCATCAAATTTATTAAATCAACAATAAACATAAAAATCACTGAAAAATAAACACTTTAAAATGTAAAATATTTAGCAAAAATATTTAAATGTTAATAAGTTTAATTTACCATAAATTATTTATAAAGTTTAAATTAGTGATTTAAACACTGGAATTTTAATTTAATTTCTAGACTATTTATAAAACTTAACGAAGATCATTTGATTAATTTATTAATTTCTAAACTATTTGTAAAACTGAAAAAGTAGATAAACTTTTACAAGATAGTTTAAAAAATAAGAAAACCAAAGCAATATAAAATATTTTAAATTTTAAATTAAAATCAATTATAATATATTAAAATAAAATTTACTAAAGTAAATTACTTATTTATATATATAATTTATTTTCTTGATATTATTTATGATAATTAATTTAAATTTTATAATTCTATTTTTAAATTTAATTTTAATATAAAAATTATATATATATATATATATATATATATTCTTCAAAATCAAAACATAGTTGACTTTTCAGCAAATTTGAGTTAACCCTATGGATTTTAAATTCAAATATTTTTAAATGCAAGGCTAACTATTATAATATTGATAGTATTTATTATATTTTTATTAAAGTATACATGGTTTGTAAATTTGAAGAAATTGTAATATTTTTTCATGTGAAAGGAAAAATAATAACAAATAAAAAAAAAATTAAAATTACATTTAAATATTATAAAATATATATATATATATATATATATATATATATATATATTTTTAAAAAATACATAAATTTTAATATATTTATATAGAGGTGGTGGTGGTTAATGTCCATTGAGACTAAATTTTGGGTTATTGGACCTAAAGAAACGAATTATTTAGTTTGTTTTAAAATTGTACTCCTATGCTCAAAGAACTTGAAGAGAAGAGTCCCCACAACTCACTATACTTTGAAATACTACATAAAAAGCATATTATTTACCATTTATCTTGAATTTGAATATATATATAATTTTAAATTCACAGCTAAGCCAAACACCAAATTAATGTATAAAACTTTTTGTTTGTAAGACAAAAAACTTACTTAAGCATAACCATTTTACTACCAAGTCTACAAAAATATGTATATTTTGCAATACTGCACAAAAAGCTTATTATTTAACATTTACCATAAATTTGAAAATACTGAAATATTAAAAAAAAAAAACTAACTAACTAGTAATTTTCCCACCGTGTAAAAAAAACAAGCAGAACAATTATTTACATCTGCTAGGCTCATCTCACAATGCCCAACCATTATCTCTGCGCCGCAGTTTTTTTTAATGCTCCAGCCCCTGTCGCCCGCGTATACTCATGTCCGAATAATACTGCAATACAATCTGGCCGTATGCACGGGGTTCCAGTGCACGCAAAAAAGTGAAATAAATCCGCTTGTGAGATAATAGTGAGTGTTGTAGCTTATTCAACACAAAAAACTAAACCTAAATGAAACTATGACAAGTTGAACGAATTACCTTGAATAGAAATAAACAAAGCTATGCAGGTAGGTTAAAATGGTACATACCTAAGTTGATAGAAAGCTATTCTACGTTTTGAATCGAGAGAGCCGGAACTTGAAGACAAATGGCACATACAGTGCAATATTGCAATGATGCAATTGAAATTTCAACTTCTCAGTGTTCTCACAGCAAATTTTGCAGTGCAGAATGTGCTCTCTCTCTCTTCTAGTTCCGACTTTACCGATATATTCAATATATATATATCGCTTGTGTCACACCTTCAATTTCAATTCCTTCTTCATCTCTGCAATGATGAGTGACCAAATATCGCCCGCTAAGCTACACAGCATTATTATTACAGCCGCATATTGACAATATCAGTTTGGTGAAGCTCTGCAAATGGTTATTAAGAACAAAACAGAGAAAGTAACTATTGCACGAGGGGTATGGACAACCACAGAACAAAGGAAATTACCGACATGAGGAGCTTTGGAATGGCAAAGCAACTATCTTGCAACTGCTTTGCAACTGTTGCCACTTGTTAGTGTTAATCAATGGTTGTGCATAATCTAATTGTCTAACATACGATCTAATGGTACATATTAGGACAGAAAGGTAGTTAGGAAAGTTTTTTCAAATAATAACGCCTTACGGCTTAAATATCTTATTTGAGTTACATGCTCATTTCATGCTTGTTTCAAAGGAATATTAATCACCCAAAGATTTTCACTCCAATTTCCTATTTCAATATTTATAACAATTTTTTTTATATATGTGAACATATTATGTTAGTTTATATATACGTTTTCACCCACAATTGCCTATTTCAATATCTATAACAAAATTGTCTGGTTGATAACTCTTATCATCAATATCTTTGAAACCTCCACTCCCTGCTTCCATGGAAGCAAAAATTGTCTTTCATTCCTTCACAATGAGTCCTTCTCTGCAACAACTTTTTTCTTCTAGGTTACTCTTTCCCATGCTATTTCCTTACGGCGTTTCTTTTGCAACATGTGGTGCAATTGCTAGTTTAGTTGTTAAATTAGTGGTGAGGATAATTATTTTTGGTTGTTATTAGGGAATGCAGGCTGACTCATTATCTTTATATTTAAGGAAGGCTGACTCATCACCCTTATATTTAAGGAAATCTATGTCACCTGGAATAACCGGATGGTAGTTTGCAAGAGGGTAAGATTTCACTCCTAATAACCTATTACTTTGGAGAAAAACAAGTTTTTAGCCAAACAAAAACAATTTTAAGACATACTCAAAACCCTAATTTTTAATGTCATTTCAATGCATATTATAATTTTTTTAAGTTGTTTTATTTTTAAATGGAATAGATTTCACTCCTAAAAACCTATTACTTCGGAGAAAAACAAGTTTTTAGCCAAACAAAAACAATTTTAAGACATACTCAAAACCCTAATTTTTAATATCATTTCAATGCATATTATAATTTTTGTAAGTTGTTTTATTTTTAAATCGAATAATTTAAATCGACATTTCCGATTTAAACAAGATATAACTAATCCCGTTGGTGTACTTCACTCAGAAAACTAACAATACCGCTTCACACATAGAAAACTAACAATACCGAATTTTATATATATATGAAATAAAAATAAACAACTTTTTGTCAATTTTCTATGAGGAAAAAAAAAAACTTTAATAGGGATAGTACTTTTTATATAGTCTCTGACTAGTATAAAAATATAAAATATATTTTAGATTACAAAAATATGAAGGTAGTTGCTAGGTTACGCTTTAGTTTTTTATATCTTAATTGTTAGCATTAAGTAATGAAGGGCACATTAAGCAATGAATATGGTTTTGGGACCCAATTATATTTTCATTAAGAGATTGGACCCTAACTTTTAATAATGAAAAATTCACATGTTTATTGTATGTCAAGGTTTTACACTTTTTTTTAGTCATGAAGTAAAATTGTTTTAAGTATCTATTGACACAATTTAAGGACATTTATGAATTTTAATATCAAGTTGAGAAACCATGTGAATAAGTATGTGGCATGAACTTTTATGGAAATTGATTTTAGTGACAATTCATGAGAACATGTGGAAATCAAGGCGAGAAAGTGGATATTCACAAATTGTAGGCTATATGAAAGTACTATTAAGGAGCACTAACTATAGTTTGTGTAGTCATATAATTGGGTATTGTATTGAAAAAAGTGGAAGATTTAAGTGGGGGAAAGTTACTATTAATAGCCTATTGACGGAGTTGGATGCCGCCAACATTGTAAGGAGATCTCCCCAATATGAAGTCCTAATTAGACCTCACATTGTTTAGTGTAGGAGTCTCATTCGGTTACTTCCTAAGAGGCTACTTCCTATTCGAGTTCAACACAAAGGAGGATAAAGACTTGATTTTCAGGAATGGTCCCTATTTCATGGGACCACAGGGCCTCTATCTCAACAAATGGACCCCAGACTTCGATCCTGCAGTGGATGTTCCTATGGCAGTCCTCGTCTGGGTTCGCCTCTCGAACCTACCAGTGCACTGTTGGAACTGGGATTCCCTCAAGCATATAGGCAATGCCCTAGGAAAATTAATTGATAGAGCAAACAACAAGGAACAGTATGACTGCGCTCGGATATGTGTTGAGGTCAACTTAGAGGTGGGACTTCCGGAGGCCATCAAAATAAATGTTGGCAGTTGGACACATGTGCAAAAGTTGGATTACGAGCAGCTCCCATTCAAGTGCCGCAAATGTCACATCTACTGTCATTTTGCTAGAGGGTTCCCAAACAAAGGAGAAGCGGAGAAAGGGAAGGAGGATGGTTGCAATCAAGTTAAGAGGACAAAGACCTCTCACAAGAAATCTGGGGCCCCAAATGGCCAAGGCCCTCAGCCGACCTCTGCCCAAAATGGACCTCCACCGAAAAGCCAAGAAAACAGGTATGAGATCTTAAGCTCTGCAGAAGAGGTTCCACAGGAAGAGGAAAGGCAAGATAAAACCCAAGAAAAAGGGACCTCAGCAGGATCAAGGCCAGGAGAAAGTGCTACAGAAAGAAATAAGGAAAAACAAGCAGAAGCCACCGAGGAGGAACAAGACTCGAAGGAATTAGAGGAGGAAGGGGAAATAGGAGATACGCAGACATCAGTCAGAAGATCGTCAAGGGGCCGCAAATCTGCTAGAGAAAAGAGACATCAGGAAACCTACAAAGATAAGTTTCATGGTAGTCAGCCCACTCTGGAGAAACTCCTTGCTAAAAATCCGAAGGTGGCTAAAAATCAAGCACAGGGTTCCAAGGGGGCCCATCATCATAAAAATAAATGATGAATATAGTCTCCTGGAATTGCATAGGAATGGGGAGTAGAGCGAAAGAAGAAGCAATGAGAAGCCTTATAAGAATAGAAGGCCCAGATATTCTTCTAATTCAGGAGACAAAAATGGAGGACAATGAGTTTCTCCAAACCAGTAAAAAATGTTGGAAGGAAGGTAGAGGTCAAGCCATCTCAGCACGGGGAGCCTATGGGGGGCTAGGCTCTCTCTGGAATAAATCCAAGTATTTGTTGGTTACAGAGATCTTCAACACCCACTGGTTGTTTCTAAAGCTACAACATGTGGAATCAAGGGAGACATTTTGTCTCTTTAATGTCTATGTCCCAGTAAATGTAGGGGAGAAAAGGGCATGTTGGGACTCCATCAGACAACTGTTGGAATCATAGAATTTGGAAAACATCATAGTTGCTGGAGATCTAAATCTCACCTTGCATGCGGAGGAAAAGTGAGGAGGCAGTATCATAAGGGATCTAGCAAGGGAGTGGGTAGAGGATCTCATGCAGCACTGGGATCTGCTCGACATCTCTCCATCCAATGGTAAGTACACCTGGTCTAATAAAATAATTGGCCCCGGACACATTGCTCCAAGACTTGATAGATTTCTGGTGAAGAGTTCCTTTCTTTTGCTTGGTCTCGAATCCAGATTGCACATCCTCCCTTGCAGTGTTTCAGATCATAAGCCTATTAAGCTTGAGATACTGGATCACAAGGACCTAGGCCCTATTCCTTTCAGATTCAATCCACTTTAGGTTAAGAATCCTGAGTTTCTGAACTTGGTTCATGATAGTTGGAAAATGCCGGTGAAGGGCTCTCCCTTCTACATCTGGGAGGAAAAGCTTAGAAGACTAAAATTTGTTCTAAAATCATGGGCCAAATCCCTCCCCAACCCTGCAATAGAGATAAATTTGGCCCAAGACAGACTTGATCAGCATCATGCCCAAATTGAAGATGTAGAAATCACTAGAGAAGTATTAGATAAGGAGGCCGATCTTCAACCAAATTTCCATAAAGCTTGCCTTTCGGAGAAAGAATATTGGAGACAAAAGTCTCGGAGTCTATGGCTTAAAGCGGGAGACAGAAATTATGCCTTCTTCCACAAACAAGCTCAAGCTAGAAAGAGCTTCAACTCTATTGTAGAAATTAAGGAAGGGAACTCTATCCACAAAGATTTCGGGAGCATCAAGAAAGCAGCTTTCACTCACTTTAAAAAACTTCATAGTGAAGAAGGAGTGACGGATCGAAACTCCAAATTCTTGAAGGTGTTTCCTACTAAGATCTCCCCAGAATGAATCAGCACCTTGAAGCAAAGACCACTATAAAGAAATAAAGGATGCTCTCTTCGACATGGAGCCCAACAAAGCCCCAGGCCCGGATGGCTTCACCGCAAGATTCAAACAATCCTGTTGGCAGATTGTGGAAAAATACCTCTACAAAATGATTTTGAAATCTCAAAATTGTCAGAAAATCAGGGGCAGCACAAATTTTTCCTTCCTTTCCCTCCTCCCCAAGGAAAAGGGCGCTAAGGCATTCAATAGGTTCCACCCCATCTCTCTTTGCAACATTGGATATAAACTAATCACAAAGGTGATCACCAATAGACTAAAAGGTATCCTCCCAACCATCATTCTAGAGAACCAGGGCGGGTTTGTTCAGGGGAGACAGATTGCGGACAACTTCATCCTAGTGTAAGAAGTGATTCATTCAAGCCAACAATGCAAAGAGAAAGGTATGGTAATCAAACTAGACTTGGAAAATGCTTTTGATCATGTTAGACTTAGTTTTCTTTGGGAAGTCTTGCAAAAATTTGGCTTTGGAATAAGCTTTATCAATTGGATTCGAGCTTGTATAGCCGATCCTTGGATTGCTCCCTTGGTGAACGGGAGAGCAACAGACTTTTTCAAAGCATCAAAAGGACTTAGGCAGGGTTGTCCCCTTTCCCCACTTCTTTTTTTCCTCCATGTTTTTGTCCTGAGCTTTTATTTAGACCAGAAACTGGTTGATCAAGAGATCCTGGGGCTCAACATTGCCAGAGGGGTAAAAAAATTTAAACCATGCTTTATTTGTCGATGATACCCTTCTGCTAGGGGCTGCCACCATTCGATCTGCCTTAAGGTTCAAGGAAGTTTTGGATGAATACTGTGAAGCTATAGGCAACATTTTAAACAAAGGGAAATGTAATGTTTTCTATTGGAATATCTCTGCCACCTCCTTCTCTGCCATATCTAGAACTCTAGGCTTTTCTGCCTCCCTCAATTGGACTTCATTTATCTATCTAGGACTTCCTATCTTCCGTAAATTTGCTTATAGCAAAGACTGGATCCCTCTGCTTAACAAATTCAAGGCAAAAATCCAAGATGGGGATTCTCATGGTTAAACCTTGCCGGCAAAACAGTTCTCATCAAATATGTTCTCAGTAGTCTCCCCATCTTCCAATTCTCTATAATCCTAGCTCCATCTAGCATCATCAGGAAAATGGAAGCCTTCATCTACAAATTCTTTTGGAAAGGTGGCAATCACAATGAAAGAAAAATCCCATTGGTAAGCTGGGATAAAATTTGTAAGCCCTTGAATGAAGGAGGCCTAAACTTTAAGGATCTCAGCCTTCAAAACACAGCCATGGGAGCCAAGATTTTTTGGAGAATCATTGGTCCTCACCCAGGCTGGGTGCAAAGAGCATTATGGAAGAAGTATTTTACTGGGACGCGAAAACGATGCTTGGACAATTCCCTGCCCACCACTAGATCTCAATTGTTAAAACTCTGTTACAAAGCAATTCCTCTAATTAAACACAGCGCGTTTTGGATACCCAACAATGGAACAAAAATTAATCTCTGGGATGACAGTATCATGATGCACCCTCCCCTGTCAAGCAACAGCTCCCTTCAAACGATGCGTTCGTGGTTGGATCGTGTTGGGCACTTTACTCTTTGGGACGCCTCGATATGGTCTGGCAACACCTGGCTGCGTTGGAACCTGCCGCCCGTTCCAGCAGAGTTGACCCATGATCGTGACATCCTTCTCACGTTATTGAATGGGAAGGCTCCTCTGCGTGCTGGGAAGAAGGACGCCCGTGGCTGGGGTGCTAAGACAGGTTCATATACAGTAGCGCAGGGGTATAAATTATTGCAGGAGCGCCCACACGTACCACCAGATCCTTCTATGTGGAAGGGTCTTTGGAGTTTCAAGACCTTGCCAAAGGTGGATTTTTTTTGTTGGCTGTTATGCCACAAAGGAATACTTATAGAGGATAGGTTAAATAAGAAAGGATTCCATGGACCCTCACAATGCCAATTGTGTTGTGACAGCGAAGAGAATGCCCAGCATTCAATGTTGGATTGCAAATACTCAACAGAAATCTGGCAGAATCTCTTGAGCCATTGGAAAAGAGAGTTCATCTTGCCAATTTCTATCTCTGATTTATTTGCAAACTGGCGAAATTTTTATCCAGAAACACTCCCAAAAAATGAAAGCTTTAAGGCTACTTGGCTCTCCTTGCCAAAATTTATCTGCTGGCAAATTTTTCTTGAGAGAAATAGAAGAGTTTTCAGAGATGAAGGCCAAAATCTGAAATTCATCATTATCAAGATAAAAAATCTATGGAAAGAAAGCCTGGGTGAGCATTTGTCGGATTCGAACCTAAGTCAGCAGGACTTAGATTGGGGCGCTTCGTTGGATCTCCATTTCTCTGGAGAAATAAGACACCACAAGGATAAAAAAGAATGGTGATTCAGAGGGAAGGAGAATGAACTATCAGAATTGCTCATCAGGAAATCCAGACATACCTTGTTCTTTGATGGGGCAGCGAAAGGAAACCCTAGTATGGCTGGGGCAGGAGGAGTTATAAAGAACAAGAAAGGCAGAATTGTGACTAATTTTGCTTGGGGAATAGGGTACTCCACAAGTATCTAAGCTGAAGCCTTGGAACTTCTTCAAGGTCTCAAGCAAGTCAAGGCCCTTGGTCTAACAGAGGTAAACGTTATCAGAGATTCCCAGTCCATTATTAAAGTCATAATGGAGAATTCTTCTCCTGCTGATCTTAGATTAGCAAGAGTGGTTTCAAGAATCAGACTTTTGGTGAAATCTCTTCAAACTGCTAATTTATTTCATGTATGGAGGGAGAACAATAAGGATGTTGACTCGGAAGCCAACAGAGCGGTACCTCTTGCAGCTGGCTCCCTCTTGAGAGATGGGGTCGAGGAGTGGGACTCCATTCCATAAAATTGTTTCATGTTTTGTTGCATTATACTAAATCAGTTTGTTTGTATCCATAAGATAGGGAAAATAACGGAGATAGATTCTCTAGTTCCAAGTAAGAAACATTGGCTCCCAAATCTTGGGGCCTCTGATCATCTGGGGCCTCCGAACTCCCTGGTGCAATCACAAAGTTTGAGCTGAGTTGGGAATAGATGTTTCATATGTTGTGTTCTGTTGTTTAAATTTCCTTTTTAAATTTAAAAGGAAATTAAATGTCTTTTTAAAATTGGATAGTTTAAAATTATAATTTTTTCAATTTTAATGTTATTTTGAATTAAATTTATTAAAATAAATAAATAAATAAAACTGTTGTATTAATGTTTAATATTGCAATTGAATTTGTGTGGATTTATATTTTATTTTTGTATTGTAAATGAATTTGTATAAATTAATTTCTCATTTTTGTTATTTTTGTTTTTTAAATGTAATAGTTTAACTGTTTTATACTAGATCTTATTCTGAATCTTTGTCTTCAAAATAAATCACATTAAGATAAACTACATTAATTGATTCAATCCTCATATATAATTTATATGAAAAATATCTCACTCCATTTCTATAATTAAAACACATTTAAAATTACAAATCATCATGATGTAACCCAAAAAAATTAATTCACCCACTTCCAAAAAATCCAAAGTAGTTACACAAACGCCGTTTTCATCCATCTCCTCCATCTGTCGTACCCTGGAGCCCTGTAGAAGCGCTGGCCAACGTGTTGGAATGAAGGCGATTCAAGCAAGTTCGAAATAATTTTATGTACATTAAAATAACAAGCTATTTTCCTCAGAACAATACTCAAATTAACTGCTCTCACTTTTATAATCCAAGAGTCAATTCAGAGAGAGTAGTTTCATTTCACCAAATCAAATTGAAATCCTATTCTGGCTATGTAATTATGAGGCTTTCTTGATTTGATATTTTTCAAGCTCAAAAGATTTGAGCTTTCATGTATACAGTAAAATGTTCATGAACACTGATATAGTCAACAAACTTTTCAGCTCATTCTTACGTGACAGCACCTTATGTTGGAAATATTTAATTCCTACTTGTCTATGGTTGTAATTCTCCATTTGTAGGAGTTTGTTCCTACATAATAGGAATTAGCTAGAATATAGTTTCTCCTAGTTTAGTGTGTGGATGAGAGAATCTCTCAACCACACTACTGTACGTCTAAGATAGAATTCCTATCTTGAGACTTTAGCTTGTATAAATATGTGTGTAATTTCCTTGATTATGAATATAGAATATAGAGATTGTGTGAGTGTGTTTGTACACTCTCCAGGTTCTCACCTGGAGAGCCATTTTCATTAATTTTATCATGGTATCGGAGCTTCAGAGCCCGTAAGGGCCTGGACCTCGGCCCCTCGTGGGCTGAGGGAAATAGCAGATAAAGAGTTTGTTTGCAGTTTATTTTGTTTTGGGTTTGTCCATCTGAGGAGCGCTGCCTACCTGAGGAGCAACTGCTTGAATACTCGCTGCTGCGTTAACTGCGTGGAGCTGGAAGCTCTCATCGACGACGCTGTCAAAAGGAGGTCTGATTCTGAATTGCTGTTGCGCAACTCGGTGGAGCGCGTCCTGCCTCGTCTGATTTGCAGCGTGCGGATGTGGAAGATTGTGTTGAGGCCGTGATTGCTGAGCTGTTTGAAGGTGTTGCCGCTGCTTGAACGCACCAAGGCTGGAATGGGAATCGGGTTGAGAGAAGTGTTGTCAGCTGGAATGCTGCCATCAAAAAGAGCCGTGAAGAAATGCAGTCAAGGTTCTGAAGGCTGCCAACATTGCCAACGCATTTGCTGAAAGCGTGAACGTGGGTGAGAACTGCTTTCTATTTGATTTGCATATTAGGTGACAGGCACGTCATCTCTACATTCAGCTTTGATTTCAGGAAAAATCTTCCTCAATCGATCCTGCACTGGAAGAAGATCTTGCTTTTGCAAGTGTTGCCAAATACTGTTCGAGCTCAAGCAATGCATCTGTTCGATTTATTTTTTCTTTCATCGAATCGTTCACATCATAACTGAGGCCTTTGATTCCTTCAGCCGCCCCATTTCGCAAGATTAGATAGTTCTTAAGATGGGTTCGGCACACGGATCAGTGATCTTTTATCTTGATCTCCCACACCCATCGGGTCAAAGGGCTCTTTGATCGTCTCAATCCCTCTCTGGTGAAAGGTCTGTTCAATCATATGATCAATATCAGTCCAAGACGCGCTAAAGATGCCACTGTAGCTTCTTCTCACTTGACGGGCCTGAGCCCTACAGCCATCAAAAGTCCGAGAAAATTATGGTCGGCATTACTTCTCCGAGAGAACATTGCTTATATGATTTTTATGGTGACCTTGAGCTGGAGTGTCACTATCATTGCGATAGTCACTACGAACTTGGGATAGGCAATGGCTTGGTCGAGTTTTGCGGTGACGTTTGGTGTGATATTTATGATATACGTGGAAGGCCGGTTTGATCATCCCAGTCCAAGGCTCACTAAAGTCATAGTGATATATATTCTCACTGAACTGAACCCTGGATTGGTTGGTGTAGAGCTCCCAAGCCACGAAGAGACCATGAATAAGCATGGAGTTGTATGTTCGAGCTCCCAGGATCCTCAACTCAAAAACGGAAAAACAAAAGAATGCGCAAGAGGGAGGAGTATATGACAGGGCAGGAGTGGATTTACATCTCTATTCCAGCAGCAGAGTGAGGAGCGGCACGGATTCCAGCAGGAGTGCATGTACAATGCATGTTTACATAATCAAAGACGTCGGCAGAGTGGTGGTCTGCTGCCAGGAGAATTACCGTCGGCACATATGGTTGCATGAAAAAAGAGGGTGTTATTTTGATGAAGTGGGTTTAAGTTAGGTTGGGACTTTGAAGTACAATAGTGTTTTGCACTTTACATCCTAAGTTGGAGGTCTTTTGAATTTTTAGTTCCACATGCATGGAATGTTGATGCACGATTTTTTGTTTCGTCACTATTAAGTTGATAGGAAGTTTTAATTTGTAAGCCATGGGTTGGCTGATTGGGTTCAAATTTTCGACTTGCCTGCCTTTTATTTGAGCAGAAGTTGTGGACGTGTCTCTAAATGTAAGAGCTGAATGTATTTGATACTGGACCGTGTTCCCATGGATGCGACACCCCGTGGAGGTTGATTCATTTCAAGAGTTTCCTTTGGAGCTTGTCCCTTGCTTGGACCCACGGTTATAAAGTGCTTTAAAATGTATTGGCGTGAAAGCATTGTTTCCTATACAAGTAGCAGTTTGGCAAGAGACAGTTGGACCTGGTGCTGCAAAACGTGATCTGTGTATGTTCACCAACAGGAAGTGGGAAGACCAGCCTACGGTGGGCCTGCAGAAGGTGGAATATTCTTTGTATTCTTGGTGAATTGATGGCATGAGAAATAGTTAATCTTTGGGCAGAGATAGAGAAATTAAAATCTGAAGAGTTTATGCTTTTATTTAGTTTCTTGGAATCATGCTTAAAGACTATTAAGCCTTATTGAGCCTAGCTAACTCAATGTAGGTAAAGTTATTTTGTTAGAATTAGCTACTCTAACAAATGACAGGTGAAACGTGGATTTCCAAGAAGTTATTTGAACAGACAAAGATGTCCAAGATGTGAACAATGTAAAGATGAGGTAAAGGAGCAACAACAAAGTTATGGTGGACAACAAAGTAAATGTTTGTTTGAGTTAGTGTGGTTTGTGGAATAGACTCCCTAGCATGTTATAAGCAAGTCCAGTTGTTGTAATGGTCATTGTATGTACCCAGAAACTCCAAAATGTTGAAGTATGAAATGTAAGCCTTTTAAAGGTATTTGAAAGTTCGTGGTGATCTTAAAACCACTTTGTAATGGTTTATGGTCAGCCTGAAACCATCTTTTGTCACTGTAAAGTGATGGTTGGTGGTGATCCAGAAACCATCTATAGAGCCTTTGTGGCTAGTTGCCTTTGTGGCTTGAGGTGCCTTTGTGGCCGTACGTACACGAGTGGCCGCGTGTGCATGAGAGCTGTGTGCTCAGCAGAGCTTTGTGCTCAATTTGAGCAGGTGGACTGCAGTAACACCTGGCTCAGTCTCAGATGATTCATAAATCTCTGAGAAGAAGGGGGTTGGTGTGCTTTCTTAGCTGACAGTTGTGCTGAGAAGTACAATTGGTGCGACTGTTCAGTACATACTCGTGCCAATGCGCCAAATCACGGGAATGGCGCGGAAGCGCACGATTTTTTATTCAGGAAGACGCCAACTCAACTTCATGGGGGTCCGCGGGAAGCCTCAACTTCGTTTGACGATTTGCGGAGAAGCAGGTCGGAGAAGTTGCGGACCTATCCGAGAGAGGTAGATTGGAAGATCCGCGGGAAGCCTCAACTTCGTTTGACGGTTTGCGAGAGGAGCAGATCGGAGAAGTTGCGGATCTGTCCGAGAGAGGCAGATTGTGTTTTGGAGGTTCTGCACATGAAATTCGCCTGATGGTGGTGGATTTGTAGGTACATATATGCAGTGAAAACGGTTGACAGAATCATGTATGCGAAGGACATCCTACAGGACTAGCGGTTGCAGCGGTTGGTACCCATGCATTCCGGTGGATGGTTGCTCTTTTATATGGACGTCGACATATTCTTTGTTTTGTTTGACCACAACCAGACTTTGTAAATCACTATCATGACAAGTAGTCATTAAGGGGGGGTGTTGGAAATATTTAATTCCTACTTGTCTATGGTTGTAATTCTCTATTTTAGGAGTTTGTTCCTGCATAAAAGGAATTAGCTAGAATATAGTTTCTCCTAGTTTAGTGTGTGGTTGAGAGAATCTCTCAACCACACTACTGTACGTCTAAGATAGAATTCCTATCTTGAGACTTTAGCTTGTATAAATATGTGTGTAATTTCCTTGATTATGAATATAGAATATAGAGATTGTGTGAGTGTGTTTGTACACTCTCCAGGTTCTCACCTGGAGAGCCATTTTCATTAATTTTATCAATCTGGTGGCTCTCATGGCAGCTACACAGTGTTACGGAGAGATGTTATGTCCTACAAATGGCTTTAAAATGTACAAATATTTCGAGGCTATCTGGAAGCGTATTGGATGGTGTACTGAAATTGGTTTTTCTTCCTGTTTTCTAAAACGGGTGACGCCCAAAATACATACAGAGTAGACATGTGGGAGTTTTTTTATTTTTTGAAAAATAGGTGACTCCCGAAATATTTACACACTACAATAGAGATGCCTAAGAAATATTGTACAACTATATATAAAATTTATAATAAATTAAATGTCAAATTAATAATAATATAAATGTTAAATTAATAATAATTTAAATATTTACACATTATATATGCTAAAAAATATATTGTACCATAGTTACACAATAGAGATGCTTAAGATATAAAATTTATAATAAATTAAATGTCAAATTAATAATGGAATAATTATTTTTATGTAAAATCACTTTATTTGAATAAAATAATTTTATTTAGAATTATTAGTGGGTAGTTCTCAAAGGGATGCTTTTACCTCTGTCAAATGCTTCTAAGTCTTGAACTATTAACCTATTTACTTAAGTTAAAGGAAGATTAGCTCTTAACCAAACATAATCAATTTTAAAACATACTTCATACCCAAAACAAATATAGTATCATATTGTAGAGATATTTTTGAAATCTCTCAATATTATGCTATCCCCTCTACTGAATCTCAAGACCACTCAAAATACGCTCCCCAATATTTAGAGTTTTAACTCTGGCTTAACCAAACTTCTTAATACACTTGACTAAACATTATAAAATATTATAAAATGTGTATGCTATGTATAATTTTTTTTTAATTTAAGAGAATAGAATAAACATATTTACGTCGTCAGGCATTCTTATTTGAAAACAACTTTCCTAGCTTCCAATGTGTCTATGTCTGAGCCATTAATCAAATGTTAGACGATTGAAATGTTTTAGGCCATTAGATCCACAAGTAATTTTGACTATGTCAAATTACACAAAAAAAAAGTAAATTAAATAGAAAGATTGACATAATGTAATGAACATTTTAACTAGGTCAAAATACAGTAAAAAATAAAATAATAATAAACTATAAAAGCAACACATGGTATTCATGTGGATATCTGTTTTTAGTATTTTAATGATTCAATTAAGATTAACATTTGTATGTTGTCATGAGAAGATTTTTTATTTTTCATGTCAATTACCTTTTATAATTTCAGGAGATTCTTAATATTGCCTTTGTTTTTAATAAATGGAACTCAATTATATATTTAAAAATATGATTAGGTAAGAGAATTTTAAGATTATAATTTTTTTTTCCAAGTTGACTTAAAGTTGGCTCCCATGTTTAATGCCTTCCCATGGGGTTTGAAGATAATAGGTAATGGAAATTCAAAGACATATAAAACAAATAATTTATACATCAAAAAATCAGTTCTATATATTATAGTAGTTCTCCCTTGAGAAGTCTTTCGATTTGGCATTCAATTCTTTATTAATAAAGTTGTTTTACTTAGTAGGGAATAGGAGAAAACATATTCACAATATAATTTATTTGAATAAATAGATGTGTGTAAAATAGTTTAATAAGAAACTAGATTTGTAATTATAAAATATAAAACTATAACTTAAAATTGTGAAATTACTTTGTATTTTTTTGTTTCTTATGTATATAAAGAAAGAATAAACCAAGTTTGGAATTAAGAAAGTAAACCATAACATAAAGAACAATATCTCCTTCCAAAAATGTCTCCATATTAAAATGACATTCACTTTCTTGTATACCAAGAATATTGTTATTCATATACAATATACAATTTCTGAGAAGCATGAAATTAGTGCTAGGATATGTAGATGAACTTGGAGTAAACTCTATTTTTGTTAATAAAAATTCTCTTTATTTACATCTATGCTAGATAGATTGTACTTGAATGTATTTAAACTAGAAATTGTACCACATGGTGCAAAAGAAACGCCGTAAGGAAATACCATAGGAAAGATTAGTCTAAAAGAAATAAGTTGTTACAGATAAGGAGCGATCATGAAGGAATGAAAGGAAATTTTTTCTTCCATGGAAGCAGGTCGTGGAGGTTTCAAAAATATCGATGATAAGAGTTATCAACCAGAAAATTTTGTTATAGATATTGAAATAGGAAATTGGGGGTGAAAATCCTTTGGTGATTAATAATCCTCTGAAACAAGCATGAAATGAGCATGTAACTCAAATAAGATATTTTAAATACATTCAAGTACAATCTATCTAGAATAGATGTAAATAAAAGGAATTTTTATTAATAGAAATAGAGTTTACTCCAAGTTCATCTACATATCCCAGTGCTAATTTCATGCTTGTCACAAATTGTATATTGTATATGAATAACAATAGTCTTGGTATATAAGAAAGTGAATGTCATTGTTAACCACCGTTTTAGTGGAAACAAATGGTTATACTTTTTATTATTAATTAAGGATTAGTTAGGAATGCTGTGTCATTTCAATGAGAATATGTGAACAAAAATCAAATTTTATTTTTAATAAAGATTTACTGTGAAATTGGTTTCATAAGTAAATTGATGGTAAAAAGTAAATCAAGATCTGGTGTTAGTTAGAAAAACAGTTTTCACAGTTATCCAAAAAAAACTCTGGAATAAATAAAGCATTCCAAGGAGAGTTTGGGGTTGGATCTGTACACAAAGAAACTCCGTAGACTGGAAGGAAAACGCATTTTCCAGAACAGACTAATCTCTGGGTTGGAGATCTGGACCGGATTGTCCCGTGATCTCCCCAGGACTGTTGTTTTTCACTGGAGTCGGAGAGTTTGGACCGGACTGTCCCGAGAACCTCCTCCAGGATTTCTGTACTAACGACGACCCAGACTTGAGCTCGGGGGAGAGCTGCAGGACATAATCGCCCAGCTCGTGGAAGGGAGGCATAAACTACATCACTCGGATTCGATTCAGATGAGTAGATTTCAATAGTTGCTATTAACATAAAAGGATAATCGTTTGTTTTCGTTGTGTTAGACTAAGTAGCCTATACTCTTTTCCTGTGACTGACAGAAAACAAACTGTTGTGTGTTTGGTAGTAGCTATTCCTTTTATTCCAGTGATATTTTTTTTTTTATTTAGAAAAGCAGGTTAAAAGGTTCTGTGTCTATAATAGTTAGATGAATAACGTAACAGATTTTATATGAGACCTATCCAGTATTGAACTGTAAATGTAGCAGTAGGAAGAAGCATTTTTCTTTTTATTTAAAAACCAAATTAAGTACTGTAAAGGTAAGGCATCACCCACGTTATCAAAAGAAAATGAGGGAGACCGTTAACCCGTAGTGCCTGCAGAACAGGCTTCTGGGTTGGTTGTCTCTCTCTATGACAGCTCGGACTGATAGGTGGTCCGGTCACATTCAGGAAGTCTTTTAGAACTTTGGAATAATAACAGAAAAGTAAACCAGCAAGAATTTTATCATTTTTCCAGAATAGACAATCAAGATAACTGTACAACTTAACCAGAAAAAGAACCCTGAAGTAATGAAGAGCAAATATGTATACACCAGTAAACAAATGTCGACCAAAGGGGCGGAAACCCTTGCAAATACAGAGTTCAGTAGAAATATCGCAACATGCACGGTGGCTGCCATAATAAGAACAAACTATAACCTCATGTAGCCTACGGTCGTAACTTATAGCAGCGAAATTGCCGGATTTACGCTTACACAAAAACATAGAATCACAAATATGAAAATTGAACAGTATACTATAAACCGAACGCAAACATATATTCTTTTCTTTTTCTCACAATTCATAAAAGCATTTATCACCAAAAATCAATAATTTCCATGTCAAGGGTATTCGTCAGAGCAAGCCTGAAAGAGTCTGTTTAGTACCCAGATTCCATCACAGGGTAAAATACATAAATTACCGAATGGGAGTAAACCCTCAACAAAATCCTAATTTAGAGTTTTATAGAGCCATAAAACCCCGGCTGAGTTTAACTGGAAATAACATAATCAGAATGTTGCCAGAGATTAGCTCCGGACTTAAACTAAGACCAAAAAAAAGAAGAGAGACTCTTTTTCAGCGCCATTAGCCAAGGAAAATTCTGGAGAGGAGACTCGGATTCGAACACCTGTGGCAAGTAATCAAGTACCTGTGGAATGGATAGCGGTTAGCCTTGTTAAGCAGAACCGAAAGAAACCCTTGAAGCAGTAGGACGAGAAGAAGGGTACCTGACAGTCAAATAGCATGAATGTTAGTAAACCAAACCCATTTGTGACTGATGCAAGAACGGAAAAACAGGGTAAGTAACCGACGAAAATTGTCAAACATAGCTATACCTTTGCAAACTCCGATAGGTCGACTGTGGTTGTAAGGAGAACGCTTGGTACTGGCCCGCCGAGCCAGAGGAAACCATACGATACAGAAACATAATGAGTACGCCAAATCACAGATAAAAGACAAGAGAAAGAATAGTATCAGTTTAATTAGACCGGTGCCTCCAGAATTCGTATAAAATGGACTCACGCAAGAGTTCAGGACTGCGAAATGAAATCAAAACAATACCTGGTGGCCGAAGAAGTTATCACGCCCAAGAACGCCATATTCCGTCGGTGCAGAACTAAAATGGAGTAGCAAACCCTAAGGGCAGTGAGTTTTGCCTCCAGACGCACCGGCGAGGCGTAACAATGAACTGAGGATTCAGTTACCAACCAGGTAGACATTATCCAACCCTAAAGAATCCTCACCGTAGGATTAAGATCTCAATCAAGGGCCAGATTTCGCCGGTGACAGATAGATGGGACAGGGTCGATAACCTCGGGGTTAACCATCGGAATAACCATTGCTCGATAAATATTTCTCATAGTTTAAGAATTACATATAAGAAGAAGCCTTCAGAACTTAACAAAAACTTCAATGTCGTGACATGTGACATTTAATAGACATTTGTACAACCATTCAATTAAACCAAGCCTTAATCTAACTTTGATATAGTCGAACCATAGAGCTGGCAGAGTATCACCATAAATGAATTTACTTGCATCATAACTCAGCCATAAATGTTAACAGTGCTATAATTATATAGGACATATGTCTTAACTCTGCTGGTGGGTAATGCGAACCGCCTGAAGATTGAGGGTAATAATGGTTAGATTGGCATAAAATAGTTTTTTTTATTGGTGTAAATTTGTTTTAATCTGTGTATGTTACAAGTGGTATCAAAGCCTGTTACAACGCTGGGACCCTATTGGGCCAACTGATGTTACAATTGTATGTATGTATTGCACAGTTAGATAAATAGATGGAACGACAAACAAGACAAACACCTTTACGACAGCAACAGCGAAATGTCGGAGAGATTCAACCTCCACCAGAGGGAAACCCCGAAATGTGGGTTCAGTTGGGAATAGAGCAGCATCAGCAGTCTAATAGACTGATTGAAGAACAACAACAGCAGACTCGCATTTTGCTGCACACAGTGCAACAGTTACAGGAAGAAATGGAGAGAGTACGAAGGGAAAATGCTAGGATGATGCAGGATCAGGAGAGGATCCTAAAAAGCCTTTCCAATAAACAAAATCAAAGGATTGAGAATCCCAGTGCTGGCAGAGAATTCCAAGAAGGGAACGAGCAGCAAACAGATGAACAAAATGTAAGCCAAAAAGAAAAAAGTGTGTCACAGCGGAGTCATCCAAACAAAAATTTTAATGAGGCTGAATCTGAGAATGAAACCGAACGGAAGACAAGCAAAAAGCAAAAGGTGGAGCTACACGGAGAATTCAGAAAGATAAAGCCACCTACGTTCGATGGTAGAGGCATGGTTGATTAATATGAACAAATATTTTCAGGTGTATGATTATGACAGTGGTCTTAAAGCATGGCTAGCCATTTACCAGCTAAAACACAAAGCCACCTTCTGGTGGGAAGAAGTGAAGAACGTGCGGGGAATAGAGGATCCAGATGTGACATGGGAAAAGTTTCAACAGTACTTCAAGGACAAGTATTTGACTGAGCGCTTTTATGATGAAAAGGCTCGAGAATTCCATGAATTAAGGCTAGGACAACTGACCATGGATGAGTTCATCACCAATTTTACATCATTACTGCGCTATGTACCGTATTTAAGAGAGGAGAAAGCCAAAGTTCAAAGATTTCTGAGCAGTTTACCTGTCCACATGAAAGAGCGTATCGAGTTTGAAAATCCTAAGACAATGGACGAGGCTATTAGAAAGGCAAGGTTGTGTTATCAGCAAGTGAAAAACAAGATAGACCAAGGAAAAGGATGGCAAACAAAGAAGGATAACAGAAACAATGCTGGATTCAAGAAAGGCAAAACTAGCAATTTCAGGAGTACCGCCAGAACCTCAATCAACAAGCAATTCGGTAGGAACCATCAGCAGATTAGATGGCCTGGGGAAGACAAAATGGTGGAAGCTTCAAGTAAACCTGAACAGCCACAAAACCAGAGGCCACCTCTGCAGTGTTGGGGCTACGGGGCAGCGCACTACTACCGAGATTGCCCACAGCGAGGTAAAACCGAGGCAGTAAATAATTTGCAAGAAGCCTCTACTGTGGGAGATGTTGCTCGAAACATACCCAGAATTAACGCAGCATTGGAGGACTGGCAAGCCAATTTTCAGCCTACCATGATAGAACTGGAAGGTAATTTGTTATCCCAAACTGTTTCTGTTTTGGTAGATCCGGGGGCCATTTTAAGTTATATAAGTCCTAAATTAGTAGAAATCTATAAATTGCCAAGTCAAAAGTTTAAAAAGACATGGTTGGTCCAGTTAGCTACAGGGGCTAAAAGAAGAGTTGGTGCCAAAATACCAGACTGTGCACTGCAAATCGGTGGACAACAGTTAGTAGTGGACTTAAATATTCTGCCTTTGGGATCTTATGATGTACTATTGGGTATGGATTGGTTGGAGAAGCACCGGACTCTTATAGACTGTAAGGAGAAGATAGTTTATTACAGGGATCATAATGGTATTCGCCAAGAGATTCAAGGCGTAAGGAAGCCTGTACATCTGCGCCCAATTACAGCTTCCCAAATGGGGAGATGCATAAGGAAGGGATGCCAACTGTATGCTATACAAGTTGGATTATCTGAATCTAAGAATAAAACTGCTGCATTAGAAAATATACCTGTAATACAGGAATTTAAGGATGTATTTCCTGAAGAAGTGCTAGGATTACCACCAAAAAGAGAAGTTGATTTTACAATAGAATTGCTGCCAGGAGCATCACCAATCTCGCGAACTCCCTACCGTATGAGTGTGCCAGAATTGACCGAGCTGAAAATGCAGCTTCAGGAATTATTGGATAAGGGGTACATACGACCCAGTGTGTCACCCTGGGGAGCACCTGTATTGTTTGTTAGGAAGAAGGATGGAACCATGCGCATGTGCATGGATTATCGACAGTTAAATAAGCTGACTATTAAGAACAGGTATCCCCTACCCCGTATTGATGACCTATTTGACCAGGTAAGGGGAGCTACTATGTTCTCAAAGATTGATTTGCGGTCTGATTATCATCAGATCAGAATTAAGGATGAAGATATACACAAAACTGCTTTTCGCACAAGGTACGACCACTATGAATTCGTGGTATTACCTTTTGGGTTAACTAATGCACCAGCCACTTTTATGAGACTGATGCATAGTGTTTTTCACCCTTACTTGGACAACTTCGTGCTAATCTTCATTGATGACATACTGATTTATTCAAAGAATGCGGAAGAACACAGAGAGCATTTGCGAATGGTACTGGAATTGTTAAGGAAGCACCAGCTATATGCAAAATTAAGTAAATGTGACTTCTTCAAAGAAGAAATACAATATCTTGGACACGTAATATCTAAAAAAGGAATAGCAATAGACCCGGAGAAAATAAAGACCATTATGGAATGGAAGGTGCCACAAAATGTGGCAGATATACGATCTTTTATGGGTCTCGCTGGCTATTACCGGCGATTTATAAAGGGTTTTTCAAAGATAGCCTTTCCCATTACTTCCTTACAAAGAAAGGGGAAGATTTTTAGATGGACAAAAGAATGCCAGGATAGTTTTGAGAGATTGAAGCAGTTATTAACAACAACACCTGTGTTAAGTGTGGCAGACCCGGATAAGGAATTTGAGGTTTGTACAGATGCATGCAAGGAGGGAGTTGGAGCTGTATTATCACAAGAGGGAAAGGTGATAGCGTATGAATCTCGCAAGCTAAAAGATCATGAGCAGCGATATTCAGCTTATGATTTAGAGCTGACCGCAGTTGTGCACGCTCTCCGAGTATGGAGACACTATTTACTTGGAAAGAGATTTGTATTAAAGACTGATCATAGTAGTCTAACCAGCTATTTTAAACAAGCTTATTTAAACTCCCGACAAGCAAGATGGAATGATTTCCTGAGCGAGTTTGATATAGATTTGCAGCATGTAAAAGGTAAAGAGAACAGGGTTGCGGATGCATTGAGCAGAAAACTGCACGGCGTTTATGAGTTATATGTTAATCAAATTGAGACCAGATTTCTGGATCAAATCAGAATGGAAGCAGACAAGGATCCTGAATATAAATATTTGTGGCAGCAAACACAAGCACCTGAAGGCCAAGGTGGACATGGAGATTATGAGATTAACCAGGATGGGTTGCTAGTTTTCAAGAAGAGGATAGTTATCCCAAACCGAGTGGAATTAAAAACCATGATACTAGATGAATATCATAGAAGCAATTATGCGGGACACCCAGGATATCAAAAGATGCTGACAGCTATCCGAAAGGACTACTGTTGGTCAGGCATGAGAAAGGATATAGCAAGCTATCTGAATAAGTGTTTAGAGTGCCAGCAAGTGAAGGTGGAGCATAGGCATCCTGCTGGATTAATGCAGCCCATACCTATTCCTGAATGGAAATGGGAGGTAATCTCATTGGACTTTATTACTGGACTACCAAAAACAAAACGAGGAAATGACTCTATAATGGTAGTTGTAGACCGACTAAGTAAATCGGCACATTTCATACCTGTCCAATCCACTTATAAAACAGTGCAGATAGCAGACTTATTTATGTGTGAGATCTTCAGGCTGCATGGCATTCCTAAGACTGTTATCTCGGACAGAGATGTAAAGTTCACATCAGCTTTTTGGAAGGCCCTGTTTACAGGTTTAGGGACGCAAGTACATTTTAGTACTGCATACCATCCGCAAACGGACGGTCAAACCGAGCGAGTGAACCAGATACTGGAAGACATGTTAAGGATGTATGTCATGCAGCAACCCGTTAAATGGGAGGAGTATCTACACTTGATAGAATTTGCGTACAACAACGGTTATCAAGAATCCTTAAGGATGAGTCCATTTGAGGCATTATATGGGCGGCAGTGCAGAACCCCCATTAATTGGAACAGCCCCAAGACTAAACTAATGTGGGGACCAGATATGCTAGCAGAAATGGAAGCGGAGGTAAAGAAGATTCGACAGAATTTGAAGGCAGCACAAGACAGGCAGAAAGTGTATGCGGACAAAAAGAGATCATACCGTGAATATGAAGTTGGAGATCACGTATATGTCAGGATTAAACCAAAGAAGAGCACATTAAGATGGGCGTCTTGTGCAAAACTAGCACCTCAGTTCTGTGGTCCTTTCCAAATATTGGAAAGAGTGGGTCCGGTGGCGTATCGCTTAGCACTTCCTAGCCACATTCGGGTGCATAATGTCTTTCATGTATCGTTATTGAAACGATACGTTCATGATCCTAGACACATAATCCATTGGCAAAACAGTCAGGTAGTGAATAAGCATAATGGTTAAAATGATAATGTAATGTTAAAGACTTATATAAGTAACATAATTCCATTGTGTGCAGGTAGAACCGAACGGAGAATTTCTGGTTGAGCCTCACAATATAATAGATCGGAGGGAAATCATGCTCCGGAAATGAGCCATCGCCCAGGTTAAAGTGCAATGGAAGCACTTTGGACCTGAGGAGGCCACCTGGGAAGACGAGAGTTTCGTCCGTGAAGCTTATCCAGAGCTTTTCTCTGCATGAAAATAAGAACACCGGGGACGGTGTTCTTCCCCAGAGGGGGGAAACTGGTAACCACCGTTTTAGTGGAAACAAATGGTTAGACTTTTTATTATTAATTAAGGATTAGTTAGGACTGATGTGTCATTTCAATGACAATATGTGAACAAAAATCAAATTTTATTTTTGATAAAGATTTACTGTGAAATTGGTTTCATAAGTAAATTGATGGTAAAAAGTAAATCAAGATCTGGTGTTAGTTAGAAAAACAGTTTTCACAGTTATCCAAAAAAAACTCTGGAATAAATAAAGCATTCCAAGGAGAGTTTGGGGTTGGATCTGTGCACAAAGAAACTCTGTAGGCTGGAAGGAAAACACATTTTCCAGAACAGACTAATCTCTGGGTTGGAGATCTGGACCGGATTGTCCCGTGATCTCCCCAGGACTGCTGTTTTTCACTGGAGTCGGAGAGTTTGGACCGGACTGTCCCGAGAACCTCCTCCAGGATTTTTGTACTAACGACGACCCAGACTTGAGCTCGAGGGAGAGCTGCAGGACGTAATCGCCCAGCTCGTGGAAGGGAGGCATAAACTACATCACTCGGATTCGAGTCAGATGAGTAGATTTCAGTAGTTGCTATTAACAGAAAAGGATAATCGTTTGTTTTCGTTGTGTTAGACTAAGTAGCCTATACTCTTTTCCTGTGACTGACAGAAAACAAACTGTTGTGTGTTTGGTAGTAGCTATTCCTTTTATTCCAGTGATATTTTTTTTATATTTAGAAAAACAGGTTAAAAGGTTCTGTGTCTATAATAGTTAGATGAATAACGTAACAGATTTTATATGAGACCTGTCCAGTATTGAACTGTAAATGTAGCAGTAGGAAGAAGCATTTTTCTTTTTATTTAAAAACCAAATTAAGTATTGTAAAGGTAAGGCATCACCCACGTTATCAAAAGAAAATGAGGGAGACCGTTAACCCGTAGTGCCTGCAGAACAGGCTTCTGGGTTGGTCGTCTCTCTCTATGATAGCTCAGACTGATAGGTGGTCCGGTCACATTCAGGAAGTCTTTTAGAACTTTGGAATAAGAACAGAAAAGTAAACCAACAAGAATTTTATCATTTTTCCAGAACAGACAATCAAGATAATTGTACAACTTAACCAGAAAAAGAACCCTGAAGTAATGAAGAGCAAATATGTATACACCAGTAAACAAATGTCAACCAAAGGGGCAGAAACCCTTGTAAATACAGAGTTCAGTAGAAATATCGTAACATGCACGGTGGCTGCCATAATAAGAACAAACTATAACCTCATGTAGCCTACGGCCGTAACCTATAGCAGCGAAATTGCCGAATTTACGCTTACACAAAAACATAGAATCACAAATATGAAAATTGAACAGTATACTGTAAACGGAACGCAAACATATATTCTTTTCTTTTTCTCACAATTCATAAAAGCATTTATCACCAAAAATCAATAATGCCCATGTCAAGGGTATTCGTCAGAGCAAGCCTGAAAGAGTCTATTTAGTACCCAGATTCCATCACAGGGTAAAATACATAAATTATCGAATGGGAGTAAACCCTCAACAAAATCCTAATTTAGATTTTTATAGAGCCGTAAAACCCCGGCTGAGTTTAACTGGAAATAACATAATCAGAATGTTGCCAGATATTAGCTCTGGACTTAAACTAAGACCAAAAAAAAGAAGAGAGACTCTTTTTCAGTGCCATTAGCCAAGGAAAATTCTGGAGAGGAGACTCGGATTCGAACACCTGTGGCAAGTAATCAAGTACCTGTGGAATGGATAGCGGTTAGCCTTGTTAAGCAGAACCGAAAGAAACCCTTGAAGCAGTAGGACGAGAAGAAGGGTACCTGACAGTCAAATAACATGAATGTTAGTAAACCAAACCCATTTGTGACTGATGCAAGAACGGAAAAACAGGGTAAGTAACCGACGCAAATTGTCAAACATAGCTATACCTTTGCAAACTCCGATAGGTCGACTATGGTTATAAGGAGAACGCTTGGTACTGGCCTGCCGAGCCGGAGGAAACCATACGATACAGAAACATAATGAGTACGCCAAATCACAGATAAAAGACAAGAGAAAGAATAGTATCAGTTTAATTAGACCGGTGCCTCCAGAATTCGTATAAAATGGACTCACACAAGAGTTCAGGACTGCGAAATGAAATCAAAACAATACCTGGTGGCCGAAGAAGTTATCACGCCCAAGAACGCCATATTTCGTCGGTGCAGAACTAAAATGGAGCAGGAAACCCTAAGGGCAGTGAATTTTGCCTCCAGACGCACTGGCGAGGCGTAACAATGAACTGAGGATTCAGTTACCAACCGGGTAAACATTATCCAACCCTAAAGAATCCTCACCGTAGGATTAAGATCTCAATCAAGGGCCAGATTTCGCCGGTGACAGATAGATGGGACAGGGTCGATAACCTCGGGGTTAACCATCGGAATAACCATTGCTCGATAAATATTTCTCATAGTTTAAGAATTACATATAAGCAGAAGCCTCCAGAACTTAACAAAAACTTCAATGCCATGACATGTGACATTTAATAGACATTTGTACAACCATTCAATTAAACCAAGCCTTAATCTAACTTTGATATAGTCGAACCATAGAGCTGGCAGAGTATCACCATAAATGAATTTACTTGCATCATAACTCAGCCATAAATGTTAACAGTGCTATAATTATATAGGATAGATGTCTTAACTCTGCTGGTGGGTAATGCGAACCGCCTGAAGATTGAGGGTAATAATGGTTAGATTGGCATAAAATAGTTTTTTTTATTGGTGTAAATTTGTTTTAATCTGTGTATGTTAAGTCATTTTAATATGGAGACATTTTTGGAAGGAGATATTGTTCTTTATGTTATGGTTTATTTTCTTAACTCCAAACTTCGTTTATTCTTTCTCTATATACATAAGAAACAAAAAATACAAAGTAATTTCACAATTTTAAATTATAGTTTTATATTTTATAATTACAAATCTAGTTTCTTATTAAATTATTTTACACACATCTATTTATTCAAAAAAATTATATTGTGAATATGTTTTCTCCTATTATTTGATTACAAAATAATTGTACTCCCTACTAAGTAAAACAACTTTATTAATAAAGAATTGAATGCCAAATTGAAAGTTTTCTCTTGAGCTAGAACTACTATAATATATAGAACTGATTTTTTGATGTATAAATGATTTGTTTTATATGTTGTTGAATTTCCATTACCTATTATCTTCAATCATGCTTGTCAAAAATTGTATATTGTATATGAATAACAATAGTCTTGGTATACAAGAAAATGAATGTCATTTTAATATGGAGACATTTTTGGAAGGATATATTGTTCTTTATGTTATGATTTATTTTCTTAACTCCAAACTTGGTTTATTCTTTCTCTATATACATAAGAAACAAAAAATACAAAGTAATTTCACAATTTTAGATTATAGTTTTATATTGTATAATTACAAATCTAGTTTCTTATTAAATTATTTTACACACATCTATTTATTCAAATAGATTATATTGTGAATATGTTTTCTCCTATTATTTGATTACAAAATTGTTGTACTCCCTACTAAGTAAAACAACTTTATTAATAAAGAATTGAATGCCAAATTGAAAGTTTTCTCTTGAGCTAGAACTACTATAATATATAGAACTGAGTTTGTGATGTATAAATGATTTGTTTTATATGTTGTTAGATTTCCATTACCTATTATTTTCAAACCCCATGGAGAGGTATTGAACATGGGAGCCAAATTTAAGTAAATAAACATTCACATTGTCAACTTGGAAAAAAATTATTATAATCCTAAAATTCTCTTACCTAATCATATTTTTAAATATATAATTGAGTTCTATTTATTAAGAACAAAGGCAATATTAAGAACCTCCTAGAGTTATAAAAGGTAATTGACATGAAAAATAAAAAATCTCCTCATGACAACATAGAAATGTTAATCTTAATTGAATCATTAAAAATAGTACAAAGAATCACATTAATTAGCATGGCCCTTGTGTACCTTCCTCTTATTACTTTTTAAATACCTTTTAAAATACCTAATGTTTGTAACTTATTCTTAATCACATAGTGTCAATTTTGTAAAACTATAATCTACAAGTCTCACTTTTTATAGCTTTGTTGGAAGGATAGAGTATCTAAATCCCCTTACCCTCCTCAATTATTGTACCACACCCACCTCGGCATCCAATCTAGACATCTTAGGTTATTCTAAATTGATTAAGAGTACAGAATTTTTAGGGTGGTGTTCTATGTTCACTAAAATTTCCATGATGTCCATCACTATGTATGGGGCTAGTTTCAACCTTGGATATATTCTGTGAGTTGTTGTGATTTTTTCTCTTGTGGCTAAATCAAAACATTTTTATCATCTCAGATCCTTATAGCATTAGATATATTTTGTGAGCTAATGTGATGTAATATTTTTTTAGCTACAATTAGGTAATTAAAGATACGTATACAGTTTTTTTTAATAGAAGAAAATTGATATTCATTAACAAAAAAAAATCGGAAAGAGTATGTATATCGTTACAAATTGTTATGTAGTTACAAACTATTACAATTAAGTAATTAATGGTAAATTTAGTGTTATTTAATAAATGAGAATTATGTCACATATTTTAAAAAATTTCATTATTAATTTAATTTTTTATATATTAAGAAATACTACTCAAAGGTAAATTTAGTGTTATTTAAGAAATGAGAATTATGAACATTCATCATTATTTCTCAAGATAAATCATGTCCTATGAAATAATTTCACATATTTTAAAAATTTTCATTATTAATTTAATTTTTTATATATTAAGAAATACTACTCATGAATAATAAAATAGTTGTAACATAAATAATATATAACAAAAAAAACCATGTATTTTTGGAATAATAAAATAGTTGTAACAAAAATAATATAGAACATGAAAAACTATGTATATTTGGATGTATGGAAATTTAGATACATTTTATTAAGTAAAAATTTAATTGAATAATGGTTTTAAACAATTAAAAATAATTTAATTATGTAGTTAGTTTAGATCTATATTATTTATGAGAGGGATAAATTCTCTTGCCACTCTAAAAGAGGTTTGCATATGAAGACATTTGATCCATCTTGGCTCTTGGTAGATCCAGAGTCAAGATTGATCTAGGCCATCTTAATTTGGCCCTTTAAATAAAATATGAGTTGTTTTTATAGCTTATTATTATTTTATTTTATTATTTTTATTTTTTATTGTATTTTGACCTAGTTAAAATGTTCATTATATTATGTCAATATTTTTATTTAATTTACATTTATCTTTATTTTGTGTAATTTGACATAGTCGAAATGTTAAACATGATATTACAACATTTATATTATACACCTAAAATCAATCTAACTTATTAAAAAGAAAAAAGAAAAAATAACATTATAAAAAAATATATACAAAACTATTTACTTGTGGATCTAATGGCGTAAAACATTTCAATCATCTAACATTTGATCCAATGGCTCAGACATGGACACATTCGCAGCTAGGGAAGTTGTTTTCAAATAATAATGTCGCCCTTTAAATAAAATATATTCCATGTGAATACCATGGGTTGTTTTTATAGCTTATTATTATTTTATTTTATTATTTTTATTTTTTATTGTATTTTGACCTAGTTAAAATGTTCATTACATTATGTCAATCTTTTTATATAATTTACTTTTCTTTTCTTTTTGTGTAATTTGACATATTCAAAATGTTAAACATGACATTACAACATTTCTATTATACACCTAAAATCAATCTAACTTACAAAACAAAAAACAAAAAAAACAAAACAAAAACAAAAACTAACATTAAAATATATATATATATAAAACTATTTAGTTGTGAATCTAATGGCCTAAAACATTTCAATCGTCTAACATTTGATCCAATGGCTCAAACATGGACACATTGGTAGCAAGGGAAGTTATTTTCAAATAAAAACGCCTTACAGCTTAATTACAGTAAGATAAAAATTTAAAAATAAGAAGAAAATTAAAATACCATAAGAAATGTAATTAAGAAAATTAAAAATAAAAAAAATTATATTTCAAATTATCTAAAATATACTTGGACTACATCTCAATTTCAAAATATTTATCACATTGCCAACCTTTTTTAACAAAAATTCTAAAAATTCTAAAAAAATTAATATAATTAAATACTCTTTTATAATTACTATATTATAATTAAACTTATCATTCATATATAACCTACAAACATCAACTATGTATTTTCCTATAAACAAAATAAAAAAACATTGACCATGTATTTTCCTCTTAAATAAAAAAGTCTTTATTAAAAAGTGTTTAGTAAAAATAAAGCACTAACTTTTAAGATAACAAATCTAAAGGGGAGGCATACAAATTAATTGCATGAATTCTATCATCTCAACTCTTCGATTCCCTTGGAACGTTATAATGAATCTCAGTGAATGTGGGGAAAATGTTTTGATCATCCTATTGAATGGATTTTTAACCTTTCCCTTCTCTTCTATGAGATGGATAAACTGAACGTGAACTTCACTTTTTGGTTTTAATTGTTTTTACATGTTTTTAAGGGATATTTTTTTTTATGTAAATGGAAAAGGCAAAAAGACAGAAGATATGAGCGGTTGTGAGGTTACTGTCTCTGCATATAAGTTTGTGTGCTAAGAGATTATTGTCCAAATTTGTAAAGATAAATTCAAAATAAAAAAGCTATTTACATTTTTCCTATCTCAAATATTATATAAAATATGAATAGAGTAAGAATTGGTTATATATATATATATATATATATATATATATATATATATATATATATATGAATTAAATAAGTTATTTTAAATTTTTGTTAATTGTAAATTTAATTATCTAATAAATATAGATAAAAGTAAACTGAAAAATAAATTCAAGTTTTTATTGAAGATTCAAAATCTGCAATCTACATAAAAATACAAATGCTAAACAAGTTATAACAGTAAAAAACAAGCTGGAATATCTAACTTTTATAAGCTTTGTGACAGTGACATATCTATAAAAGCAAAAAAAAACCTAAAATGTCTAACTTTTTTACACTGACATCTCTGGGGGCAATAGCAAGATGTAACAACAATGTAACCATACTTTGCAAATGGTGAAAGCAATAAACAATTTATATTTAATTAATTTTTTATTAATTCATATTTAGTTACAAAATTCAAAAGCTACATTGACATGTGTACAAAATAAAAATTAAATGTAAAACATAATAATATTTATTTTTGGGTAAAATTTTGAGTAGAAACTTCGTAACTAAGTAAGTTATTCCACTTCATTTAATTGATTCATTTAATGGTTCTAGTTGATTGAATTAATTCATATCAAGGTTGTTCTACATAATTGAATTAATTGATTGGGTTTAAGTAAATGAAAATTTCTGAATGTAAAATTACAAATTCACCAATAAAAAAATTGAGAAATTTTTAACTTTTAAAAAAATTGAGCTTATTGGTATATTCAGAAATTTGATAGATATGAGCGAAGTGAAATAGTCATTCTCACTTATATTCATAAAATTTGTTAAATCAATAATAAACATAAAAATCACTGAAAAATAAACACTTTAAAATGTAAAATATTTAGCAAAAATATTTAAATGTTAATAAATTTAATTAACCATAAATTATTTATAAAGTTTAAATTATAGATTTGAACACTGGAATTTTAATTTAATTTCTAGACTATTTATAAAACTTAACGAAGATCATTTGATTATTGGAATTTTAGTTTAATTTCTAAACTATTTATAAAACTTAAAAGGTAGATAAACTTTTACGAGATAGTTTAAAAAATAAGAAAACCAAAACAATATAAAATCTTTTAAATTTTAAATTAAAATCAATTATAATATATTAAAATAAAGTTTACTAAAGTAAATTAATTATTTATATAATTTATTTTCAAATTATTTGATATTATTTATGATAATTAATTTAAATTTTATAATTCTATTTTTAAATTTAATTTTAATATTATTTTTCAAAATCAAAACAGAGTTTACTTTTCAACAAATTTGAGTTAATCCTATGGATTTTAAATTCAAATATTTTTAAATGCAAGGTTAACTATTAAAATATTCATAATATTTATTATATTTTTATTAAAGTATACATGGTTTGTAAATTTGAAGAAATTGTAATATTTTTTTATGTGAAAGGAAAAATAATAACAAATAAAAAAAAATATCTTAACTATATTTAAATATTATAAAATGAATATATATATATAAATTTTAAAAAATACATAAATTTTAATATATTTATATAGAGGTGGTGATGGTTAATGTCCATTGAGACTAAATTTTGGGTTATCGGACTTAAAGAAACGAATTATTTAGTTTGTTTTAAAATTGTACTCCTATGCTCAAAGAACTTGAAGAAAAGAGTCCCCACAACTCACTATACTTTGAAATACTACATAAAATGCATATTATTTACCATTTATCTTGAATTTATATATATATATATATATATATATATTTTTTTTTTTTTTTTTTTAAAGTTCACAGCTAAGTCAAACACCAAATTAATGTATAAAACTTTTTGTTTGTAAGACAAAAAACTTACTTAAGCATAACCATTTTACTACTAAGTCTACAAAAATATGTATATTTTGCAATACTACATAAAAATCTTATTATTTAACATTTACCATAAATCTGAAGATATTGAAATATTAAAAAAAAAAACTAACTAACTAACTAATTTTCCCACCGTGTAAAAAAAACAAGCAGAATAATTATTTACATCTGCTAGGCTCATCTCACAATGCCCAACCATTATGTCTGCGCCGCAGCTGTTTTTAATGCTCCAGCCCCTGTCGCTCGCGTATACTCATGACCGAATAATACCTCAATACAATCTGGCCATATGCACGGGGTTCCAGTGCACGCAAAAAAGTGAAATAAATCCGCTTGTGAGATAATAGTGAGTGTTGTAGCTTATTCAACGCAACAAACTAAACCTAAATGATACTATGACAAATTGAACGAATTACCTTAAATAGAAATAAACAAAGCTATGCCGGTAGGTTAAAATGGTACATACCTAAGTTGATAGAAAGCTATTCTACGTTTTGAATCGGGAGAGCCGGTACTCAAAGATAGATGGCACATCCAGTGCAATATTGCAATGATGCAATTGAAATTTCAACTTCTCAGTGTTCTCACAGCAAATTTTGCAGTGTAGAATGTGCTCTCTCTCTTCTAGTTCCGACTTTACCTATATATATATATATATATATCTCGCTTATGTCACACCTTCACTTTCAATTCCTTCTTCGTCTCTGCAATGATGAGTGACCAAATATCGCCTGCTAAGCTACACATCATTATTATTACAGTTGCATGCTGACAATATCAGTTTGGTGAAGCTCTGCAAATGGTTATTAAGAATAAAGTAGAGAAAGTAACTGAAGCACAACCAGAGAACAAAGAAAACTACAGACATGAGGAGCTTTGGAACGACAAAGCAACTATCTTGCAACTGCTTTGCAACTGTTGCCACCTGTTAGTGTTAATCAATGGTTGTGCATAATCTAATCGTCTAACATAGGATCTAATGGTATATATTAGGACAAAAAGGCAGTTAGGAAAGTTGTTTTCAAATAACATTTGAGTTACATGCTCATTTCATGCTTGTTTCAAAGGAATATTAATCACCAAAATATTTTCACCCCAATTTCCTATTTCAATATTTATAAAATAAATAAATAAAATTATATATGTGAACATATTATGTTATTTATATATACGTTTTCACCCACAATTGCCTATTTCAATATCTATAACAAAATTTTCTTGTTGATAACTCTTATCATCAATATCTTTGAAACCTCCACTACCTACTTCCATGGAAGCAAAAATTGTCTTTCATTCCTTCACAATGACTCCTTCTCTGCAACAACTTATTTCTTCTAGTTTACTCTTTCTTATGCTATTTCCTTACGGCGTTTCTTTTGCAACATGTGGTGCAATTGCTAGTTTAGTTGTTAAATTAGTGGTGAGGATAATTATTTTTTGTTGTTACTAGGGCATGCAGGCTGACTCATTATCTTTATTTTTAAGGAAGGCTGACTCATCACCCTTATATTTAAGGAAATCTATGCCACCTAGAATAACTGGTTAGTAATTCGCAAGAGGGCAAGATTTCACTCCTAATAACCTATTACTTCGAAGAAAAACAAGTTTTTAGCCATAGAAAAACAAGTTTTTAGCCAAACAAAAACAATTTTAAGACATACTCAGAATCCTAATTTTTAATGTCATTTCAATGCATATTATAATTTTTTTAAGTTATTTTATTTTTAAATGGAATAGATTTCACTCCTAATAACCTATTACTTCAAAGAAAAACAAGTTTTTAGCCAAACAAAAACAATTTTAAAACATACTCAAAACCCTAATTTTTAATATCATTTCAATGCATATTATAACCTTTGTAAGGTGTTTTATTTTTAAATCGAATAATTTAAATCGACATTTCCGATTTAAACCAGATAAAACTAATCCCGTTGGTGTACTTCACTCAGAAAACTAACAATACCGCTTCACACATAGAAAACTAACAATACCGAATTTTATATATATATGAAATAAAAATAAACAACTTTTCGTAAATTTTATGTGAGGAAAAAAAATACTTTAATAGGGATAGTACTTTATGTATAGTCTCTGACTCGTATAAAAATATAAAAAATGTTTTAGATTACAAAAATATGAAGGTAGTTGCTAGGTTACGCTTTAGTTTTTTATATCCTAAGTGTTAGCATTAAGTAATGAAGGGCAGATTAAGCAATGAATATGGTTTTGGGACTCAATTATATTTTCATTAAGAGATTGGACCCTAACTTTTAATAATGAAAAATTCACATGTTTATTGTATGTCAAGGTTTTACACTTTTTTTAGTCATGAAGTAAAATTGTTTTTAAGTATTTATTGACACAATTTAAGGACATTTATGAATTTTAATATCAAGTTGAGAAACCATGTGAATAAGTATGTGGCATGAATTTTTATGGAAATTGATTTCAGTGACAATTTATGAGAACATGTGGAAATTAAGGCCACGAAGTGGATATTCACAAATTGTAGGCTATATGAAAGTACTATTAAGGAGCACTAACTATAGTTTGTGCGGTCATCTAATTGGGTATTGTATTGAAAAAAGTGGAAGATTTAAGTGGGGGAAAGTTACTATTAATAGCCTATTGACGGTGTTGGATGCCGCCAACATTGTAAGGAGATCTCCCCAATATGAAGTCCTAATTAGACCTCACATTGTTTAGTGTAGGAGTCTCATTCGGTCATACGGTCCAACCAACATTGGAATGATTTAAAGATATTCATTGAGTACTACTTTGGGGGAGCAAGAATGTGAGCTTTGTGAGACATCCAATGTAAGGAGTGAGGGGGACTTGCACGACTAGTGAGGGAAATGAACCACTGGTTAGAAAAATAATAGTATTGTCCTAAAGGGGGGCCTGGGAATAAAGGGAAGGGCTTGTTGAGTACTTGTAGATTAGCTCGCATAATAAACAACAATTGTTAAAGCAAACAACATCCATTCAATAATAGCCATAACTAAGAAACAAATTATTTCATTAACTTAGTATGTGATTAAAGCAACATATATCATAAACATAACCAGAATAGTCCAACTACATCTATGATACATGTATGAAGGAAAGTCGGCTCATTGAGCTTTTGATTGAAAGTGTAAGATCCCAAGTAGACTGCTACATGGATGAAACAGTGTATCCAATAATGGAAGATGAAGCCACAACTTGTTTCTCCAAAGATCTATCTCCTATGTCTTACAAGAGAAGCAAAGGAAATATACCTAGAATCTAAAGCCTTCCAAAATTCACGACCCCAAAAGCCCTTTGCTTGAGTTATGAGGAGCTATTTATAACAATTTACATTGACCTTTGAGCTTCCTCATGACCCTTCAACTCCTCTTATTATTCATATTCACTACATGTCTCTTTACATTCCAATGTGTGGCTTTTCATATTCCACATGTCTCTTGCACTTCATTGCATAACATTTATTACATAAAACAATTTACAAATGAGACAATGACCTAATATGAAAAAAATCACTATGGGAAAAAAAACTTATCAAATAGATAAATCATTTGCTTCTTCATGGAGTTCACTTGTAATGTAAGTGTGCCATGCTCTGAACTCCTTTGCAATGGCCTCGACCTAGATTGGCAAGTCTCCTTGTAGCGCATCTTCACCTCCAGCACCTCCATCATTATGTTCATGGAGCTTGATTGTACATTATTACACAAGCATGAAAGATTCATGTGTGCTTTAACTGCTGCAAAGGCATATTGTCAAATAATGTCTTTGGTTACTTCCAAGCCTTCTCGTTTTGTTTCTTGCTTGATTTGTTCAATATATTCTTTGATCCCCTGGAATATGGCCTCTTTGTCTTTGATTTCTTTAAGCGATTTGATGGCGGGCATCCCGTGCTTCTGTGTTAGAGACTCAAACCCATTACGCAGTCGGTTGTAGGCAGGCATAGTGTTAACCGACTATGCTCCCATATGGGAGTAATTATGTAGGTGGAGTCTCAATTGAACTCTGTCTATTTTTGCGGAGACTTTATCCTTTCTTTCCAAATGTCGTGGGGCAACCATATATTTGGCAGCCCACTCTTACATCTGACCGACTACTCTATTTTCTATCTTCAGAAGTCTCACCACTTCTTGTGCATTATTTTGAATGCCAATAAGCGAAGCCACGACCTGTTTTATAAGTAACATTTCATTAGATAGTCGCGTCATGGTATCCTCCATTGGTCTCGGGTCTTCTTGCATGGTTGACTTCCATTCTGGGATATTGAAGTTTTGTGATTTCAGTCATTGGTTCCCTACTGCAAGATGCTCTAATTGTTTCTTCGTTGCAGCAAGTTCTCTTTTAAACCTAGCGTTCTTGTTCAACCAGTATTCTAATTTATCATGTGCTACTGTAGCAAATGCAACATTTGTCGCCATGACCGCCCTTGGATTTCCTCTAGTGCTGGAAGTGATCACCCTCTCTATAGACATTGAGACTAGATTCTAAGGATCCTTTGAGAAATATCTAAGCCTTTATTGCACGATCTGTTGAAATACGTAACTAGGTTCGGTCATCATAATGACATGTGTAATCATGATTTTATGCAATTAATGAAAATAAAAAAGAAAAGAAAAGATCTTTTTGTGTTATGGAATTTTATAGATCATGCTCCTATTGTGAGCTATTAGGATTGGTCATTAATTCATAAATCCAATTGAGTCATTGTCATGTATTGAAGATCCATTTAGGCATGTTACATATTGTAAAAGATAATTTATTTGAGTCTGTATAAGTGTCAAAAACCCTCCAATACCTTGTCACAAGTACTCAAACAAGTCGGCCTTCCAAAGAAGATATAGATTGTTCTAAAATGATATGTCGGCCTAGGCATGACGATAAGTCGGCTTATCTACATGGGAATATCACTTTATAAATGTGTACTCAGCCTCACTTGGGAGAGTATCCATCAAGCATCTGAAATAGAAGAAGAAGTGCGAGTAAAGGGTATAAGGAAGCCTCTCATCCAGCGAAGGGAAAGAGAAGAAGAGTGAAATATTTTTGGCATTGTTTTTTGGTCATCTTCCTCACATCTGTGACTATGGTTATGGTTTCTATAGTGAGTTCACTTAAGTCATTGAAGAAGCGAAGAAAAGGGTCACTAAACAAAAATTCTTGCTAGTCGAGTTCACAAGGAGAAGTGTCCAAGTCAATCAAAGGGAAGGAACCTCAACAAACTCCTCCAATTAGCTCACACATGTGAAATTGCAGTGATTTCAGGCATGCCGAAAATTGTATGTTTATGTAAAGAGGCCGAATTTCATAGAAGTCGGTATTAGAAGTGTAAGAATTCATATCATCAAGCGTTGACTTGGAAGAGAAGAAGAAGTTGTTCAAAAGGGCTTGTGACTTGGTCTTGGAGAGGTTAATAGATCAATGGTTTTGGTTTTGGAATTCATCAATTAGATATTCTATAAGAATGAGAATCTGGTGGGTTGTCCTCTCAATATTGGAGAGGTTTTGGTCCTAGCTGATCACCTATATCTTTTGTCCCTTGTCTCATAATTGTTTATATTTTGATAGTTTTTTGATGAAAATAACACAATAACAATGAAGCTAAAGAAAAACCTAATCAAGAGAAGTAAAAAGTATTGACAAACTATTATCATTGCTAGAGAAATCACCTAATATCTCTACCCTTGATTTCTCAACATGGTATCAAAGCTAAGGTGACAAGTCAAGGAAGGGCAGCTCAATAAGGGACAGTCAAGCACTCAAGTACCAAGGTTCTAGAAGGATATCAATGGCATCAAAGAATTAAAAATATCCTCGCATCTCCATGGAATTTTAAAGACAATGGCTACATTATCATCTTAAAGAAAAGTGTAAAAACCCTAGACCGATCAAAGAAGAAGCCTACACTAGAAGAATTATTGGGATCCTCGCTCAAATCATCATCAAAAGAAGGAGACCTTAAAACACCCTTATCTCTACTCAAATATAAGATCAAATCATCTCAAAGTCTACTCATCTAAAGGAAGCAAGAAAAGTCAAGGATCGCTTTTGAAGAAAACCATCTTCATCAAGAAGAAGTTTTCTATTACTTATATCATCATCAAATTCGAGGAGGAAATAGGCTAAAGAAGCATGTTCACAAGTTAGTATCTTTATCTCTACATATGAATCGGTCAAAATGTTTTTTTGCAAGGAAAGCAACAAATTGGTTGGGGCTTCGAAATTTCTTGTATGGAAGAAAATGACAGATCTAAACCTCATATAAAATGAGTTCATGGAACATGTTAAGGGCTCAATCACCAAACCTATAAAGGAATATGCTCAAGCACTTGTAATGTATATGAAAGGGGAAGTAAGGGCTCAAAGGATTCTCGTAGAATCCATCAAGGATCCCCTCATTCCCTATGTATCTAAAGTAGAAACATCAAAAGAAATATATGACAAACTTGTAGACTTGTTCTTTGTAAGCACTACAGGAGAATTAATCTCCTTAAGACAAGAACTCTACAAGATGAAGATATCAAAAGAAGAAGGAATAGCCTTATACTTTATGAGGGTGTCTAAAATAAGGGACCAACTACAAGATTTGGGTGAAATAATGTCTTACAAAGATATGACTACCATAGTACTAAATGCACTACTAGAGGAATGGGGTAACTTCACATCAAGAATTAAGGGGAGAAGTGATATACTCCATTCAAATATCTATGGTCACTATGAAAAATTGAAGAAACCAGATTGAATGCAAAATCTGATGTAGGATCAATTGAGCAAACACAAGCATATGTTGCTATGGAAAAGATAAAAGGGAAGTTCGGAAAATTTGGTCCTTAGAAGAGAAAGAAGAATATGGCAAAGGTTCATTTCTATGGATGTCAAGAATATGCGCACTACAAGAGATATTGTCCTAAAATCAAGTAGGAAAACAACAAAGAGGAAGAGAAGAAGCCCATATCACTGAAGAAGTGGAGGAAGTTGAAAAGAAGAAATCAAAGAAAGAGGAAGTAAAAGATCTCTACTATGATTGAGATATTCTTCCTCCCCTAGTTCTTTTCAAGTTTCTATTTAAGTTTTTCTGTTATATAGCTATCATGGTAGGAATCATGAAGAAGCATGATAGGATGCATCATGGAATCATAGAAGCATACGATTGAAAGCAAGAGCTCATGACATCATCTTAGAAAAGCATGAAAGATAGCTGAAATAGAATTCTATCACAGTCACCTATAGAAGGATGTAGCTCTTGGTAACCTCATTGGAAGCATAAGTAGTACTTATGAGAAGAATAAATTCATCTAGCATAAATCTCATCATACATAATTCAAGAGGAGCATTTGCTAGATAGGGATGATCAAGATCCTCTATCAGAAATGTTCATTGAAAGGTTCACCTATTGAAAGAAGCAAGTGTATTACTAAGAATTCCACCTTGTATGGTATTCACATAATGAAGGTATGATGTCATAAGAAGTGAAGCAGTTCAAGGTGATTGAATCTCTTTCAATCAAGGAAGTTGTTGAAGAAGTTTAGATGACCTAAAGGAAGAGATGAGGTATGTATGCTTATATTTAATCAAGTCATGTCATATGGTTGCGAATATCATGAATTATTATCTACCTCAAGAGCGCGATGAAAAGAAAGGATATCCTCCTTTGGAAGGATGCAGGAAGGCTCGGTTCACACATTGACTGGATGAAATCAACATAATATGTCCTCATATGAAAAGTGAGGTGGTTGAAAATTTTGGAGGAAATATGATTGGAAGTTCCTGGGTGGAAATGTGTGAATAAAGAAATGAAGAGATCATGAAAATTTTCTTTTATAGCATTTTAAATTATATAATCTATTAATATATGAAATATTTATTATTTTAATATTTTAAATAATAACATATATATGAAAAAATTATAGCACTCAAACTACATTTATTAATCCAAAAGTCATTGAGTTGAGAGGCATATTCTACAACCTAATATGAGTGTGATGAATTTTGTTCATGCTCAACATGACATTAACATGTGTTTTTTTTTAAATAAAAACAAAATATGTTTAAAATAAATAAATAAAAATGTGCGCTATCATAAAAAAATATGAATATACATGTTTTTGAGTCTACAGAGTATATATGTGTAGAAGTTAGTTGTTAGATGTAAATAGTTTTAAAGTTCAAAATTTCTATATTATAATTTTGATTTTATTAATAAAATTACAAACATTTTCTTTTAAATAAAAGAAAATATTAATATACATATCACTTTAAATTATATAACATATAAATAATAGTTTAAAATTAACATCTATTTTACTATATAAATTAAAATAATGATTCGTAACCAAATGGGCTTCTGAAAATTCATAAGGTTGGGATCTCCCTAAGACCTATTGTTAATACAATTAGTAGACCCACTTATCTTCTAGAAAAATTATTAGCATAGAAGCTCAAACCTCTGGTGGGTCGCACAAATTCCTTCGTCAAGGACTTTGTTAAGGAGTTAAAAGAGATTAGGCTTGACCGGGGATTTGTTAGTAAAATTTGATGTTTTTTTCTCTTTACAAAAAAATCCCTATTAAGGAGGACATTGATTTCATCAATAGGATTACCAATGATGACACTGTCAAATTAGTTAGTTTTTGCCTAACCTCTACCTTTTTCAGATTCCAGGGTGAATTCTACGAACAAACATATGGAGTAGCCATGGGTTCTCCTCTCTCCCCTATGGTTGCTAACTTATTTATGGAAGAATTTAAGCCCAAAGCATTGGTCTTTGCCCAATTATTCCCTAAGCGATGGAAAAGGTTCGTTAGCAATATTTGTGTCGTATGGCCCCACAGTCATGAGAAATTAGATTTGTTTCTTTCACATCTTAATTCTCAATCTGACTCCATCAAACTCACAACGGAATTAGAGGTTGAAAATCACCTTCCTTTCCTTGATATTCTCCTCTCTAGAATGGAACATGGTTATGTATCTCACCAAGTTTTTTGTAAAAAAACTCACATGGAACAATATCTTCATGCTAGTTCTCACCATTTTCCGACACAAAATTTCAAACTTCTTAACACACTAGTCACCCATGATATAAGGATTTCTGATGAAAATCACTTGGAAAAGGAGAAATTTCATCTTTTTGAAGTCTTTGAAAGGAATGGATATAGCAAGCAGCAAGGTCTCATAGATTTTCAAAGAGCCAATGAAAAATCAATAATAAAAAATGCTTGTGATGAATAAGTTTCCAAGTTCCAACTTCTGTTCATCCATGGGACCACATATAAGATTACTCATATTCTAAAAAAAAAACAGGTTTCTACTACCTTCAAACCCCTTAATACCATTCGAAACTCCCTTAGATCCGCTAAAGACCCAGTTAACCCTAAAGACATTAAAGGGGTTTACTCAATCCCTTGTTCTTGTGGGATTCCATACATTGGAGAAACCAGTCACTCAGTTAATCACAGCATTCAAGAGCATGCAGCAGATATTAAGCACAATCATTCTCGCTCTTCAGTTATAGTTGAACATGCTGAGAAAACCAAACACCATGTCTACATTGAGAATTCCAAGCTTATCACGCGGATTGATCACTTCCATCATAGGAAGTTAAGGGAGGCCATCAAGATAAGCATGTGGTTAATCCCAACATGGATGATGATTGGAAATTGAGTAGGAGCGGATTCTTGTTCTCTCTTCTTGAGTGTCTCTTATCCTTGTTTTTTTTAGCTGTACTCTTGTAATATATATATATATATATATATATATATATATATATATATATATATATATATACACGTTTACTTTGTTAATATTATATAATTTATTATCAATATTCTTCCTTTATTTTTCATAGATATTTTAATATTATATTATAGTAATAATACATATTACTTTAATGATATTTACACTAATTTTGTAATAATATAATATAATTCTTATATTATAATAATTTTATTTTAATTCCTTAACTAACTATTTATTTTTATTTTTTTTTATATTTTATAATATAATATTATATATTCACTTATTCAAATAAAATAAAATAATTATAATATAATATAATAATATATTGAATAATTCTCTAACCCAATATTCAACCTTTTAATTAAAATATTGTATTTTCCTAACAGCTATGAACTTTATGCATCTCTGTTATTTAAACAAGATGACAAATTGGTTTTTTCATCTTTGTCCTGAAAATGAACCAGGTGATTTGAAACATCTACCGACAACTTATGATGTGATTAATCTGAAAGATATTATGAAAATAAAATTAATAATTATAATTATAATTAATTATAAATAATGATAAAACCAACATAGATCCATCTTAACTTTAGATCTACTAAACACAGAGAGGAATCAAATCTCTTGAGATACAAACCTTTTTTTAGAGTGAAATGAGATTTGATCCCTTTGGACCCTTAGTAGATCGGGAGTTAAGATGGATCTAGGTTGGTCTTAGTTTTAATTAAATGTATCATAAAACATCAATATTCCCACTCTCAATGTGTCGGTTGGGTTGATTTTTGATATTACAACACACAGTGTTACCCATAAATAATCAAGTAAAATAATTTTTTGATATTACAACACAAGTAAAATAATTTCATTGTTGAGCAGAGAGACTCCATCTACAATCCAGTATAAGGGTGATGTTCAAAAACCATCTACAATTATTACGGTGATGAGCAAAAAATACTTTAAATGAAAAAACATTGTAGGATATAATAAAAAGGTAAATGAGCATACATATTTGGTTAGTTTTAATTAAAGACATTATAAAACATTAATAGTAGCATTCTTATTGTGCTCATTTGGTTCATCAATATTTCACTTTCACTCTTGGAGTAATAAATAAAATAGTTTGATATCTACATTAAATAATATAATTTTATATAACTTTAAAAAATTAATTAAAAATTGGATTTTAAAATTTTAAACACGATCTGCTGCTCTGCGCGCAGTTAGGGCTGCTGCCTCCTTAGCCGCTCCTGCACTCGGCTCTGGGCCTCACGCCCCTCATCTTTGGGTCTGAATGGGATTTGATCCAATCCAGCTAGTGCCCTCTTCGGCTGTGAGATGCAGCGTCTCCCTGTTGTTTATCAAAGCGCATCTAGGGCTAGCAGCAATCTTTGAACAGATCTACTCACTGCAAGGGCCTCACGCTCATGGAGACCCAGGGCTCGCCTCTTGCTCCTTCGCCACCTCCTCCCCCTGCCGCGGAAGCTGTGTTCAACTCTCTGCTAGCTTCTTTGCCAAAGAAGAAGAAGTCAGAAGTTGCCAAGTTTTTCAAAAAGCTTGAGGATGTACCAAAGGTTACCCTTCGTCCTGAGGGCCCGATCCAGGTCGCCTTGTCCCTGGAAGATCGAGCCTTGGTGGGTCAGTTCACGGTCCTTTGGCCCTCTCCAAAATCAACGAAGATCTGGGTTGTCAAGAACTGGATCCCGCTGATCAAGAACATCGTTACTTCATACTTCCTGGGAAGAGGCTACTTCCTGTTCGAGTTCAACACAAAGGAGGATAAAGACTTGATTTTCAGGAATGGTCCCTATTTCATGGGACCCCAGGGACTCTATCTCAAAAAATGGACCCCAGACTTCGATCCTGCCATGGATGTTCCTACGGCAGTCCCCGTCTGGGTTCGCCTCCCGAACCTCCCAGTGCATTGTTGGAACTGGGATTCCCTCAAGCATATAGGAAATGCCCTAGGAAAATTCATTGACAGAGCAAAAAACAAGGATCAGTATGACTGTGCTCGGATATGTGTTGAGGTCGACTTAGAGGTGGGACTTCCGGAGGCCATCAAAATAAATGTTGGCAGCTAGACGCATGTGCAAAAGTTGGATTACCAGCAGCTCCCATTCAAGTGCCGCAAATTTCACATCTACGGTCATTTTGCTAGAGGGTGCCCGAACAAAGGAGAAGCAAAGAAAGGGAAGGAGGATGGTTGGAATCAAGTTAAGAGGAAAAATACCTCTCACAAGAAATTTGGGGCCCCAAATGGCCAAGGCCCTCAGTCGACCTCTGCCCAAAATGGACCTCCACCGAAAAGCCAAGAAAACAGGTATGAGATCTTAAGCTCTGCAGAAGAGGTTCCACAGGAAGAGGAAAGGCAAGATAAAACCCAAGAAAAAGGGACCTTATCAAGATCAAGGCCAGGAGAAAGTGCTACAAAAATAAATAAGGAAAAACAAGCAGAAGCCACCGAGAAGTAACAAGACTCGGAGGAATCAGAGGAGGAAGGGGAAATAGGAGATACGCAGACATCGGTTAGAAGATCATCAAGGGGCCACAAATCTGCTAGAGAAAAGAGAGATCAGGAAACCTACAAAGCTAAGCTTCAGGGTAGTTAGCCCACTCTGGAGAAACTCCTTGCTAAAAATCCGATGGTGGCTAAAAATCAAGCACAGGGTTCCAAGGGGGCCCATCATCATAAAAATAAATGATGAAGATAGTCTCTTGGAATTGCAGAGGAATGGGGAGTAGAGTGAAAGAAGAAGCAATGAGACACCTTATAAGAATAGAAGCCCCAGATATTCTTCTAATTCAGGAGACAAAAATGGAGGACAACGAGTTTCTCCAAACCAGTAAAAAATTTTGGAAGGAAGGCAGAGGTCAAGCTGTCTCAGCACGGGGAGCCTCTGGGGGGTTGGGCTCTCTCTGGAATAAATCCAAGTATTTGTTGGTTACATAGATCCTCAACACCCACTGGTTGTTTCTGAAGCTACAACATGTGGACTCGAGGGAGACATTTTGTCTCTTTAATGTCTATGTCCCAGTAAATGTAGGGGAGAAAAGGGCCTGTTGGGACTCCATCAAACAATTGTCAGAATCAGAGAATTTGGAAAACACCATAGTTGCTGGAGATCTAAATCTCACCTTGCATGCAAAGGAAAAGCGAGGAGGCAGTATGATAAGGGATCCAACAAGGGAGTGGGTGGAGGATCTCATGCAAGACTGGGATCTGCTCGACATCTCTCCAGCCAATGGTTAGTACACCTGATCTAATAAAAGAATTGGCCCTGGCCACATTGCTGCAAGACTTGATAGATTTCTGGTGCAGAGTTCCTTTCTTTTGCTTGGTCTCGAATCCAGATTGCACATCCTTCCTTGTAGTGTTTCAGATCACAAGCATATTAAGCTTGAGATATTGGATCGCAAGGACCTAGGCCCTATTCCTTTCAGATTCAATCCACTTTAGGTTAAGAATCCTGAGTTTCTGAACTTGGTTCAGGATAGTTGGAAGATGCCGGTGAAGGACTCTCCCTTCTACATCTGGGAGGAAAAGCTTAGAAGACTAAAAGTTGTTCTAAAATCATGGGCCAAATCCCTCCCCAACCCTGCAATAGAGAGAAAGTTGGCCCAAGACAGACTTGATCAGCATCATGCACAAATTGAAGATGCAGAAATCACTAGAGAAGTATTAGATAAGGAGGCCGATCTTCAACAAAATTTCCATAAAGCTTTCCTTTTGGAGGAAGAATATTGGAGACAAAAGTCTCGGAGTCTATGGCTTAAAGCGGGAGACAGAAATTCTGCCTTCTTCCACAAACAAGCTCAAGCTAGAAAGAGCTTCAACTCTATTGCATAAATTAAGGAAGGGAACTCTATCCAGAAAGATTTCAGGAGCATCAAGAAAGAATCTTTCACTCACTTTAAAAAACTATATAGTGAAGAAGGAGTGACGGATCCAAACTCCAAATTCTTGGAGGCGGCTCCTACTAAGATCTCCCCCACAATGAATCAGCACCTTGAAGCAAAGATCACTATAAAGAAATAAAGGATGCTCTCTTAGACATGGAGCCCGACAAAGCCCCAGGCCCGGATGGCTTCACCGCAAGATTCCTCCAATCCTGTTGGCAGATTGTGGAAAAATACCTCTACAAAATGATTTTGATATCTCAAAATTGTCAGAAAATAGGGGGCAGCACCAATTCTACCTTCCTTTCCCTCATCCCCAAGGAAAAGGGCGCTAAGGCATTCAATAGGTTCCACCCCATCTCTCTTTGCAACATTGGATATAAACTAATCACAAAGGTGATCGCCAATAGAATAAAAGGTATCCTCCCAGCCATCATTCTGGAGAACCAAGGCGGGTTTGTTTAGGGGAGACAGATTACAGACAACTTCATCCTAGTGCAAGAGGCGATTCATTCAAGCCAACAACGCAAAGAGAAAGGTATGGTAATCAAACTAGACTTGGAAAATTATTTTCATCGTGTTAGACTTAGTTTTCTTTGGGAAGTCTTGCAAAAAATTGGCTTTGGAATAAGCTTTATCAATTGGATTCGAGCTTGTATAGTCGATCCTTGGATCGCTCCCTTGGTGAACGGGAGAGCAACAGACTTTTTCAAAGCATGAAGAGGACTTAGGCAGGGTTGTCCCCTTTCCCTGCTTCTTTTTGTCCTCCATGTTTCTATCCTGAGCTTTTATTTAGACCAAAAACTGGTTGATCAAGAGATCCTGGGGCTCAACATTACCAGAGGGGTAAAAAATGTAAACCATGCTTTGTTTGCCGATGATACCCTCCTTCTAGGGGCTGCCACCGTTCGATCCGCCTTAAGGTTCAAGGAAGTTTTGGATGAATACTGTGAAGCTATAGGCAGCATTTTAAACAAAGGGAAATGTAATGTTTTCTATTGGAATATCTCTACCGCCTCCCTCTTCGCCATCTCCAGAACTCTAGGCTTCTCTGCCTCCCTCAATTGGACTTCATTTATCTATTTGGGCCTTCCTATCTTCCGTAAATTTGCTTATAGCAGAGACTGGATCCCTCTGCTTAACAAATTCAAGGCAAAAATCCAAGCTTGGGGATTCTCATGGTTAAACCTTACCGGCAAAACAGTTCTCATCAAATCTGTTCTCAGTAGTCTCCCCATATTCCAATTCTCTGTAATCCTAGCTCCATCTAGCATCATTAAGAAAATGGAAGCCTTCATCTGCAAATTCTTTTGGAAAGGTGGCAATCACAATGAAAGAAAAATCCCATTGGTAAGCTGGGATAAAATCTGTAAGCCCTTGAATGAAGGAGGCTTGAACTTTAAGGATCTCAGCCTTCAAAACACAACCATGGGAGCCAAGATTTTTTGGAGAATCATTGGTCCTCACCCAGGCTGGGCGTAAAGAGCATTATGGAAGAAGTATTTTACTGGGACGCGAAAAAGATGCTTGGACAATTCCCTGCCCACCACTAGATCTCAATTGTTAAAACTTTGTTACAAAGCAATTCCTCTAATTAAAAACAGTGTATTTTGGATATCCAGCAATGGAAAATAAATTAATCTCTGGGATGACAGTATCATGATGCACCCTCCCCTGTCGAGCAACAGCTCCCTTAAAACGATGCGTTCGTGGTTGGATGGCGCTGGGCTCTTTACTCTTTGGGACGCCTCGATATGGTCTGGCAACACCTGGCTACGTTGGAACCTATCGCCCGTTCCAGCAAAGTTGACCCATGATCGTGACATCCTTCTCACGTTGTTGAATGGGAAAGCTCCTCTGCGTGCTGGGAAGAAGGACACCCGTGGCTGGGGTGCTAAGCTAGGTTCATATACAATAGCGCAGGGGTATAAATTATTGCAGGAGCGCCCACACGTACCACCAGATCCTGCTGTGTGGAAGGGTCTTTGGAGTTTCAAGACCATGCCAAAGGTGGATTTTTTCTGTTGGTTGTTATGCCACAAAGGAATACTTACGGAGGACAGGTTAAAGAAGAAAGGATTCCATGGACCCTCACGATGCCAATTGTGTTGTGACAGCGAAGAGAATGCCCAGCATTTAATGTTGGATTGCAAATACTCAACAGAAATCTAGCAAAATCTCTTGAGCCATTAGACAAGAGTGTTCATCTTGCCAATTTCTATCTCTGATTTATTTTCAAACTGGAGAAATTTTAATCCAGAAACACTCCCAAAAAATGAAAGCTTTAAGGCTGCTTGGCTCTCCTTGCCAAAATTTATCTGCTGGCAAATTTGGCTTGAGAGAAATAGAAGAGTTTTTAGAGATGAAGGCCAAAATCCAAAATTCATCATTATCAAGATAAAAATTATATGGAAAGAAAGCCTGGGTGAGCATTTGTCGGATTCGAAACTAAGTCAGCATGACTTAGATTGGGGCGCTTCATTGGATCTCCATTTCTCTGGAGAAATAAGACACCACAAGGATAAAAAAGAATGGCAATTCAGAAGGAAGGAGAATGAACTATCAGAATTGCTCACCGGGAAATCCAGACATACCTTGTTCTTTGATGGGGCAACGAAAGGAAACCCCGGTATGGCTGGGGCAGGAGGAGTTATAAAGAACAAGGAAGGCAGAATTGTGACTAATTTTGCTTGGGGAATAGGGTACTCCACAAGTATCCAAGTTGAAGCCTTGGCACTTCTTCAAGGTCTCAAGCAAGTCAAGGCCCTTAGTCTAACAGAGGTAAACGTTATCGGAGATTCTCAGTCCATTATTAAAGTCATAATGGAGAATTCTTCTACTGCTGATCTTAGATTAGCAAGAGTGGTTTCAAGAATCAGACTTTTGGTGAAATCTCTTCAGACTGCTAATTTCTTTCATGTATTGAGGGAGAACAATAAGGATGCTGACTCGGAAGCCAACAGAGCGATGCCTCTTGCAGCTGGCTCCCTCTTGAGAGATGGGGTCGAGGAGTGGGACTCCATTCCATAAAATTGTTTCATGTTTTACTGCATTATACTAAATCAGTTTGTTTGTGTCCATAAGATAGGGAAAATAATAGAGATAGATTCTCTAGTTCCGAGTAAGAAACATTGGCTCCCAAATCTTGGGGCCTCTGATCATCGTGGAAGAAAGTTCATGGGCTTTGCCCGAATTATTATAACCGATGAAAGGCATTTTAGCCACAGTTCTAATATAAACCCATACCCGTTCTTGTTAAAAAATAAATAAATAAACCAAAAAAAAAACAAAACAAAACAAAACAAAACTTGTATTTCTCTTATAAATATTTCAATATGAAACTTAAATAAATTGTTTGAATATCTATATTAACATATAATGTGTGTGTATAGGTGTGTTTTAAAAAGTTGACCTTAGTAAAATATTTCAATGCTTAAAAGAAAAAGTAATTGAATGTAAAAGAATTTAGTTGCTTTTTAATTTAAAAAAAATATGTAACTCATTCAATTTTTAATATAAAATATTCAAAAAAAATTAGCAATGAAAAATTATGTATGGTCTGTAACAAAAAACCATGATAGATTTATCCTAATGACTAATTTATTATCAAACATTTGAAGGGATTAAATCTCTTCACGTGTAAATCTTTTTTCAATTTTTGCATTCTAAAAAGAGGTTTGCATATAATGAGATTTGATCCTTTAGGCTCTTGGTATATCTTGTTAAGATGGATCTATATTGATTGATATTACAACTAAGTATGAAGGTGAAAAAAGATAAAAATATTTCAGTTCTCTCAACAATAAATAACCAAGCAAACATAACTTTCACTTTTGAGTGTGAGGAAGTTGTATAATTTTTATACTTTCTAAAAAAGTATTTCAGTATGAGACTTAATTAAGTATTTCAATATCCATGTTAACTAATTTATTTGAATATCAACTTCGTCCATATGTATATATGGAGAAAAAAAATTAAAAGGTTTTATAATATTTTTAATGTTAATCGTAATCAAATACTTAATGTTCAAATAAAATGAGACACTTATGCAATGTACTCATCTAAGTGTCAAAGTGAGTTAATTTATGCATTCAAAAATACTATATATATATATATATATATATATATATATATATATATATATATATTACAAATCTAGCAAATGTTTAAGAAATCAAATCTTTGTAGGTGTAATTTTTTCTTCAAATTTTACACTTCAAAAAAAATTTACACCTCAAAATAAATTTGACCCCTCTCCAAAATTGCTAAATTCATAGTTTAAATAAATCTGCACCAATTAATCTATCATACATATATAAATTAATCATAATTATCATATACCTATATTAATCGATATGGTATATAATTAATGAGAGATGCCACATACTGTTTTGAAAACTTCGCTTTTACGGTAAAAGAAAAAGACTTAGTCTTACTAGATTTTTTTGCTTTGAAAATCATGGAAAATCTGTAGGGATTTTTGTAAATCCAGGTTATAGTTATTAAACTTCAATATTTTGGGTGTCCTAAAAGTTTTTGATAGTGCCAATTTTGACACTTTGGGCAATTACTCGAGACAATTCCTCCACCTCCATAAACAACTCCAAAAAAAAATATAATGAAGGCAATTACTAGAAACAATTTCTCCACCTCCATAAACAACTCCAAAAAAAATATAATGAAAATCTTTTCAGTGAAAGATGAAAGATGCATGAACCAGATGCTTAAAAAATATACTAGAACTACTTTTGGAAAATTTTGACTAATAAAAGTCTTTTCCAAAAAAATGAAAAAAACTTTAAAATGACAGCAAAGATACATTTGACTAGTCAAAATATAATAATGGAAAATCATAATTGAGAGATGAGAGATGCCAGGTGCTTTCTTGAACATTTTGACTTTATATTAAAGTTACATCTGAAAAAAATATAATGGAAATTTTTTCAAATTATGCGAAATCAAATCGAATCAAATTTTGTGAAATTTAAACCTGGGTATTAAATCAGGCAGCATAGTACATAGTATTATCATAGGACCTAGCAGCATAGTGCATAGTGGTATCATGGCCCTAGCAGCGGCCTCCGTATTGAAATAGGAGCCGAGCCAAATGCAGTGCATAAGGGTGGGCAGTTGCAAATTCCAGGTATTTTATTATACTGATTTTTTTATTTTTTAATGTTTTTTAGAAGTTTGTTAGAAAATTTATTATAATTTAGTTGTTAAATTAGTAGAGAGGATAATTATTTCTAGTTGTTATTTAAAAATGTAGGTTTATTTAAGGAAATATAGGCTATTTGGAATCATTTGTTGGTAGGGAACAGAATATCACTCCTGCTAACATGTTACGTCTTAGAAAAACAAGTTCTTAACCAAACAAAGACAATTTTAAGACATACTTAGTGCCCGAATTTTTAATGTCATTTCAATACATATTATAAATTTTTAAATTGTTTAATTTTTAAATAAAATAATTTAATTAGACATTTTCGATTTAAACAAGGTAAAATTAATCACGTTGGTGTACTTTCACTCAAGAAAACTAACAATACCGCTTCACTGAGAGAAACCTAACAATACCGAATTTTATATGTAACTTTAATAATGAAAAATTCACATGTTCATTGTATGTCAAGTTTTTACACTCTTTTTCACGTTTTTAGAGTCGTGAAGTAAAATTGTTTTAAGTATCTATTGACACAATTTAAGGACATTTATGAATTTTAATATCAAGTTGAGAAACCATGTGAATAGTTATGTGGCATGAATTTTTATGGAAATTGATCTTAGTGACAATTTATGATAATATGTGGAAATCAAGGCCAGGAAGTGGATATTCACAAATTGTAGACTATGTGAAAGTGCTATTAAGGAGTACTAACTATAGTTTGCGTGGTTATCTAATTGGGTATTGTATTGAAAAAAGTGGAAGATTCAAGTGGGGGAAAGTGGCTATTAATAGCCTATTGACGGTGTTGGATGTCGCCAACATTGTAAGGAGATCTCTCCGACGTGAAGTCCTAATTAGACCTTACATTGTTTGGTGTAAGAGTCTCATTCGGTCATACGATCCAGCCAACGTTGAAACGATTTAAAGATGTGACTTGGGTAACAATCAACACAAGAGAACGCACACTACTTTGGGGGAGCAAAATTGTGAGCTTTGTGAAACATCCAATGTAAGGAGTGAGGGGGACTTCCACGAATAATGAGGGAAATGAACTACCGGTAAGAAAAAATAATAGTACTATCCTAAAGGGGGGCAGGGAATAAAGGGAAGGGCTTGTTGAGTACTTGTAGATTAGCCCACATAGTAAACAACAATTGTTAAAACATAACAACATCCATTCAATAATAGCCATAACTAAGAAACAAATTATTTCATTAACGTAGTATGTGATTAAAGCAACATATACCATAAACATAACGAGAATAGTCCAACTACATCTATGATACATGTATGAAGGAAAGTCGGCTCATTGAGCTTTTGATTTTAAGTGTAAGATCCCAAGTAGACTGCTACATGGATGAAACATTATATCCAATAGTGGAAGATGAAGCCACAACTTGCTTCTCCAAAGAATGATCTATCTCTTATGTTCTACAAGAGAAGCAAAGGAAATATACCTAGAATCTAAAGCCTTCAAAGATCACGGCCCCAAAAGCCCTTTGCTTGAGTTATGAGGAGCTATTTATAACAATTTACAATGACCTTTGAGCTTCCTCATGACTCTTCAACTCCTATGATTATTCATATTCACCACATGTCTCTTTACATTCCAATGTGTGGCTTTTCATATTCCACATATGTCCCTTGGACTTCATTACATAACTTTATTACATAAAACAATTTACAAATGAGACAACAACCTAATATGACAAAAATGACCGTGGGACAAAAAATCATCAAATTGATAAATCATTTGCTTCTTCATGGAGTTCACTTGTAATGTAAGTGTGTCATGCTCTGAACTCCTTTGCGATGGCCTCGACCCAGTTTGGCAAGTCTCCTTTGTAGCGCATCTTCACCTCCAGCACCTCCATCATGTTAATTTTGGGCAACTAGGTCCAAACTCCAGGTTCCACTAAACATATGATGATGATTATTTTTTGTTGGATTCCTATTTCAAAGAGGTGCAAGATTGATCTAAAGATCATATTTTTTGGATGAGAAGAACATATATTTTGATTTTATTTTCCACACATGTGCAAGGTCGGCCATATTTGTAATGTAGGCTCACAAGCCAAATAGATGTGTCACACACCCTCACTGATGGATATAAATTGGAGAGACTTGGAGATCATTTTCGCATCAACTCATCACACATTCTCTCTTGTGATTTGATTGGATCGATCATCCTTTGGAGGCCTCTCTCTCTCACACGTGCGGAGCTGCAGCTGGGTAAATTTGTGGACTATTTTTAGGGTAGATTTGCTAGTGCGTTGACTAGCATTGACGATGGTCAACCCTTGGTGTTTTGACCTCCAAACTTTGTAGAAATTCTGATTTTTGAAGGCCGTATTGTTGGGCACAAAAATCGAGGTTGAATGTTGACTTTGACCAAAGCCCTAAATCTGCAACGTTGACTTTTCTGCGTGACTTTCTGTTGACCAGTGTTGATGTTTGATGAGCTATCTTTAAGGGTTGTGTGTGACACTTAGAGGGTTGGCTGATTTGATGTAGAGAAAGACTTTCCTAGATGATGCATCTTGTTGATTGTTGTAACGCACACTATCCTATATCCTTGCTAGACAAGAAGAAGTGTAAAATTTGATCTATATTATTGGCTTGTCTTTTGTTGATCTATTATTGTGTTCTATCATCATTTTTCTTTCATGTTTATGTGATTGCTAAATTGAATTGGGCCTAAGAAAATTTGAAGTAAAATTGCATCAAGCATAGAACATTCTATGTCTATCTAAATTTAACATGGTATCAGAGCTGAGGTGAAGACAAAGCCCAAGTTAGAGTGAAAAGAAATCACCGAAGAAGAAATCCTATCAAGGACCAATGGCCTCCTCAACCTATAAGGGTTTCAATTCTGATGATAAATTGTCTGATAAGTCTGATTATCATGCATGGAAGATGTCCTTGGATGTGGCATTAGAAGATCAAGATGTCATGGACTATGTGTAGGGGAAAATTCGTGAGCCGCCATCAAATGCACCTGCTGCCACAAAAATGAAGTATAGAAAAGGGGAAATCAAAGCAAAGATGATTATCCAGGATTCTATTCATAAGCACTCGGTTGCTTACATTTCTAAGCTAAGCACATCTAAAGAGATGTATGATAAGTTGGTTAGCATGTTCAAGGCTAGCAATGTTAATCAAGTTCTTTTCTTCAAGAATCAATTGAAGAATATCAAGAAGGGTAAGGATGAATCCATTCAATCCTATTTTATGAGGCTCACAGAAATGAGGAACAATCTTCTAGCTATTGGAGAAGAAATAGCTAGTCGAGAGATATTTCTCTTTGTGCTTGGAGGTCTCCCCCATGATTGGTATGTATTCAATACCACTATTCTTTATAATAATGTGATTCCTGATTTTGATGAAATATTGACAAGATACACTCGAGAGGAAACAAGAATGATGGAGAGATATCATCCCTCTAATGGAAATGGAGGTGACCCTACTACCTTCACTGCTCATGCAAAGAAGAGGAACAATGGTGGTCCAAGAAATCAAAACCATGGAAGATCGGGGCCCAAAGGAAGCAAGGGAATTTGTTACACTTGTAACAAGTTTGGTCACTATGCAAGAGAGTGCCATAATAGAAGGGACTCTCCCAAGGATGATGACAAAAACAACTTCAGGGGGAATGGAAATCAAAGGAAGGCTCCCTCTGATTGTAGTGGAAATGGGCAACCTTTCAAGAGGTCAAGAAATTCCAGGTATGATGAATATAATGTTGTTGATAATAAGAAAAATGAATTTATTCTTGTACCTGCCCTCTCTGATGCATCTCCTCCCAACACCTTGGATGTTTGGTTGATTGATAGTGGTGCTTCAAGGCACCTCATTGGTTATAAAGAAGCCATGCCTGATTTGATTGACAAGGATACAAATATAGAAATTATCCTTGGAGATAATGCCACCTATCCTGTGAAAGGGATAGGGACTGCGACCCTTCATCTATCTCAAGGTCAAGTCCTTCGTTTACAAGATGTGTTGTATGTACCTGATTTGAAGAAGAACCTTGTGTCTATTTATGCAATGGAAGACAAAGGGTTCAAGCTGGCATTTGTTGATGGAAAGGTACACATCTGGAAGAAGAACTTCAAGGAAGCTCTTACTATTGCTTTTAGAGTTGATACACTCTACCAGGTTGGAGGAAGTACGTTAGGGGCTATGTCATGTGATATAACTCTTCAAACAGTGTTATGGCACCAGAGGTTTGCACACCTTCATTACAAAGCCCTTCCCAAAGTAAGGAAGGTGGTGACAGGGATGCCTGAATTTAAAGATGATCATGAAGGCATATGTCAGGGTTGTGCCGCAGGGAAGCATACAAGGGGACCATTCCCCTCTAGTGTCACAAAGACAACTGATATCTTACAGTTGATACATTCTTATTTATCTAGTATGCTGCCCGTGACATCCTTGGGAGGATGTTCCTATTACATGAATTTTACATATGACTTCTCCCGCAAGACCTGGATATATTTATTGAAGAAGAAGGACGAAGCATTCAAATAGTTTCGTACCCTCAAGGCCTTGATGGAAAATCAAATCGAGAAGAGAATCAAAGATTTGAGCACTGACAATGGGTCCGAGTATGAGTCACAAGAATTTAATGACTTTTGCAATGATGTTGGAATTAAGAGGGAGACCACAACTGTGTATACTCCTGAGAAAAATGGTGTTCTTGAAAGAAATAACAGGACCATTGTGGAAGTTGCCCACACCATGGTATATGACCAAGGTCTTCCAAAGTTTCTATGGGGAGAAGTTGTGAACATTATTATGTACGTTCAAAATACATGCCCACATTCCACTCTAGTCTCCAAAACTCCCGAAGAAGTCTTCTCTGGTAAGAAACCTAATGTTTCTCATTTTAGAGTTTTTGGTTGTCATGTTTACTTTCATGTGCCGAAAGAAAAAAGAAGCAAGTTGGATGCTTCTAGAAAGAAGGGAATGTTTATGGGCTACAGTGAAACTTTGAAGGCATATAGAATCTATGCACCTAGTCAAAGAGAAGTGGAGATATGCCATGATGTCACCTTCGATGAAGAGGTTTCCCTCAAGAAAGTGAGAAATCTTCCTAGCTCCAAGGAAGACAAAGAATATTAAGAAGCAAGGACGTAGGAAGAACCGAACGATGAACCGATGCCCAATGTTGAAGGACCTATGGATCCTATTGATCCACCTCATTTAAATAAGAGAAGACCCTCTTGGCTCAAGGACACTCTCGAAGATGTCGAGAGACATATTTCCCCAAAGGGGACATTCCGTGAAAGTAAGAAGCCAAATAGATACCAAGGGTATCTAGCAGCCATGAGTACAATTGCACAATCTGAGCCTTAATCATTTGAAGAATTCATAAAGCATAAAGTTTGAAAGGATGTTATGCACGAAGAATATGAGTCCATTATGAAAAATGATGTCTGGGAAGTAGTCCCGAGACCGGAGGACAAATCTGTTGTCACCTCAAAATGGCTCTATAAAATCAAGCATGGATCTTATGGTAGTGATAAAAAGTACAATTCAATATTTGTCACCCGAGGCTTCTCTCAAAAAGAAGGCATAGATTATGATGATATATTTTCACCTGTGACCTGCTATGCCACCATCTGATCTATCATTTCCCTTGTTGCAACGCAAGGATGGAGTCTCCATCAGATGGATGTGAAGATTGCTTTTCTGCATGGTTCAATAAAGGAAGAGTTCTATGTGGAGCAATCTCTGGGGTTCGAAGTCCAATATAGATACACCTATGTATGCAGGTTGAGAAAGCCCTCTATGGGTTGAAGCAAACCCCAGGGCTTGGTATAAGAGGATAGATAGCTACTTGATGAAGTTGGGCTTCACTCGAAGTAATGCTTATCCAAACCTTTATTATAAGGTTGATATAGAAAGGCCTCTCATTCTAGTTCTATATGTGGACGATCTCTTCCTGAAAAGTGTTGACCCTCTCATTCATAAGTGTAAGAGGGAGTTAGCTTCCGAGTTTGAGATAAAAGACCTAGGACTAATGCATTACTTCTTAGGCTTGGAGGTTTGGCAAAGGCTAGGCGAGATTTTCCTTTCTCAAGGAAAATATGTCGTGAAGTTATTGGATAGATTTGGTATGGTGGACTGTAAGTCTGTGTCCACATCGATGGAACTCAACTTTAAGAAGTTGTGTGGAAACGTTGTTGGGCCTGAGTTGGGAAATCCCACCGAGTATCGACAACTCGTGGGGGCCCTTATGTTCCTAGTGAACTCTCGCCCAGACGTATGTTTTGCAATGAACACTTTGAGTCAACATATGGTTGAGCCTCATCACATTCACTGGATTGGTGTCAAGAATCTACTAAGATATCTTCAGGGCACAATCAACCATGGGCTGAGATACATTGTTGGGAGTTTGAGACTCCATGGATATACTGATGTTGTTTGGGCTGGCAGTGTGGTGGATCACAAGAGAACATCTGGATGTTGCTTCACTTGGGTTTTGCTTCGATATCTTAGATGAGCAGGAAGCAGAAGTCGGTAGCTTTGAGCACTGCTGAGGCTGAATACATTGCAGCGAGTATGGCCTATTGTGAAGCTGTTTGGTTGTGAAAGCTTTTCAGTGAGTTGTTTGGGCATGTGTTAGATACCACTGTTATCCTTTATGATAACCAGAGTGGGATTCATCTTTCTGAGAATCCAATGTTCCACGATTGATCCAAGCATTTTTATATCACGTACCACTTTATCCAAGATATGGTATAGCGAGGCGCCGTAAGGCTCAATCATATAGGAACTAATGAGCAGGTCACAGATATTCTCACGAAGCCCCTAGGGAAGGTCAAGTTTCTAACCTTCCGTGAGAAGCTTGAAATCGTGGAAAGACCCTATTGTGAGGGTCCTCCTTGAGTTCAACTATGAGCTATAGGATCTCCACGAGGCTTGGGGATAGCTTATTGGAGCTATAAGCACACACGGGGTTAGGCTTGTCGAACCTTGTTGTGATTCTGCCCCACCGTTATGATATTGAGTTGGTTCACCTCTCTTTGATCTATCCCCCGCAGGCATCCTACCCATGGAGTTTCAGACTCATGGGAAGTACCTCTCATTTGGCCAATGAGGTGGGAAATGTGGATAGAGACCAATAGCAAGACTGATGGACACATCATGGATTTTCATACTCTCTATGTATAGGATGGCACGTGTCCAACACCTTGATCTAGGATCAAGTCTGATGACTTTCTTACCTCTAAACTGACTTTGGGTCAGTAAACTAACTTCGGGTTAGTATGAGACTCTTTTTTGAGTCCAAGAGAGGTTTTAACCTCTAAGCTGACTTCGAGTCAGCAGAGCATGGTGTCTTTCTGACTCACCTTTTTTTATATTTGCGAAGAAGAGCCAACAAAGCAAGTTACGACAAGATGACACGCGATGCTATATGATAGTACACGATGGTACTGATCTTTGGATGGCACAGGTGGACAAATGGAGTTCTCCCTAGTTCATAGGGAGTGTTAATTTTGGGCAACTAGGTCCAAACTCCATGTGACACTGGTCATATGATGATGATTATATTTTTGTTGGATTCCACTTTCGAAGAGGTGCAATATCGATCTAAAGATCATCTTTTTTGGATGAGTTGAACATATGTTTTGAATTTATTTTCCACAAATGTGCAAGGTTGGCCAGATCTGTAATGTAGGCTCACAAGCCTAATAGATGTGTCACACACCCTCACTGATGGATATAAATTGGAGAGACTTGGAGATCATATGCTCATCAACTCATCACACATTCTCTCTTGTGATTTGATTGGTTCAATCAGCATTTGGAGGCCTCTCTCTCTCACACGTATGGAGCTACAGCTGGGTAGATTTGTGGATTGTTTTTAGGGTTGATTGTTGGTGTGTTGACCAACTTTGACTATGGTCAACCCTTGGTTTTTTGACCTCCAAACTTTGCATAAATTCTAATTTTTGAAGGCCGTATTGTTGGGCATAAAAATCGAGGTCGAATGTTGACTTTGAACGAAGCTCTAAATTTGCAGCATTGACTTTTTTGCATTGACTTTCTATAGACCAGCGTTGATGTTTGATGAGTTGTCTTTGAGGGCTGTGTGTGACACTTGGAGGGTTAGTTGATCTGATGTTGAGAAAGACTTTCCCGGCTGATGCATCATGTTGACTATCATAACACACACTATCATATATCCTTGTTGGACAAGAAGAAGTGTAAAATACGATCTATATTATTGGCTTTTCTTCTGTTGATCTATTATTGTGTTCTATTAGCATTTTACTTTCATGTTTATGTGATTGCTAAATTGAATTAGGCCTAATAAAAATTGAAGTAAAATTGCATTAAGCATAGAACATTCCATGTCTATCTAATTTAACAGTATGTTCATGGAGCTTGACTGTACATTATTACACAACCATGAAAGATTCATGTTTGCTTTGACTATTGCAAAGAAATATTGTCAAATAATGTCTTTGGTTACCTCCAAGCCTTCCCGTTTTGTTGCTTGCTTGATTTTTTCAATATATTATTTGATCCCATGGATGATGACCTCCCTACATTTGATTTCTTTAAGAGATTCGATGGCGGGCATACCATATGCGAGTAATTATGTAGTTGGAGTCTCAATTGAACTCTGTCTATTTTTGCAGAGACCTTATCCTCTCTTTCCAAATGTCATGGGGAAACCATATATTTGCAGCCCACTCTTACATCTAACCGACTGCTCTATTTTCTATCTTCAGGAGTCTCACCACTTCCTATGCATTCTTTTGAATGCCAATAAGAGGAGCCAAGACCTTTTTTATAAGTAACATTTCATCATATAGTCGCACCATGGTATCATCCATTGGTCCCAGCTCTTCTTGCATGATTGACTTCCATTCTGGGATATTGAAGTTTTGTGATGTCAGTTGTTGGTTCCCTGCTGCAAGATGCTCTAATTGTTTCTTCGTTGAAAGAATTTCTCTTATAAACATGGTGTTCTTGTTCAAAAATTATTCTAAGTTATCATGTGCTACTGTAGCAAATGCAACATTTGTCGCCATGACCGCCATTGGATTTCCCCTATTGCTGGCAGTGATCACCCTCTCCGAAGACACTGAGACTAGATTCTATGGATCCTTTGAGAAATATCTATACCTTTGTTGCACGATTTGTTGAAATATGTAACTAGGTTTGGTCATCATAATGACATGTGTAATCGTGATTTTATGTAATTAATGAAAAAAATATATATGTTATGGAATTTTATAGATCATGCTCCTATAGGATTGGTCATTAATTCCTAAATCCAATTGAGTCATTTTCGTGTATTGAATATCCATTTGAGCATGTTGCTTATTGTAAAATATATTTTATTTGAGTCTGTGTAAGTGTCAAAAACCCTCCAATACCTTGTCACAGGTAATCAAACAAGTCGGCCTTCCAAAGAAGATATAGATTGTTCTAAGATGATATGTCGGCCTAGGCATGACGATAAGTCGGCTTATCTACATGGGAATATCAATTTATAAAGGATTACTTGACCTCACTTGGGAGAGTATCCATCAAGCATCTGAAATGGATGAAGAAGTGTGAGTAAAGGGTATAAGGAAGTGTCTCATCCAGCGAATGGAAAGAGAAAAAGAGTGAAATATTTTTGGCATTTTTTTGGGTCATCTTCCTCACATGTGTGACTGCGATTAGGAAACTTCATTCATTGAAGAAGCCAAAAAAAAGGGTCACTAAACAAGCATTCTTTCTAGTCGAGATCACAAGGAGAAGTGTCGAAGTCAATCGAAGAGAAGGAACCTCAACAAACTCCTCCAATCATCTCACACCTGCGAAATTGCATTAATTTCAGGTATGTAGAAAATTGTACATTTATGTAAAGAGGCCGAATTTCATAGAAGTCGAGATCATAAGTGCAAGAATCCAAATCATCAAGCGTTGACTTGGAAGAGAAGAATAAGTTGTTCAAAAGGGCTTGTGACTTGGTCTTGGAGAGGTTAATAGGTCAAGGGTCTCGGTCTTGGAATTCATCAATCGAAGATTCTATAAGAAGGAGAATTTGGTGGGTTATCCTCTCAAGATTGGAGAGGTTTTGGCCCTATTTGATCTTCTATATCTTGTGTCCCTTGTCTCATTTTTGTTTATATTTTGATAGTTTTTTTATGAAAGTAAAACAATAATAATAAATCTAAAGAAAAAATCTAATCAAGAGAAGTAAAAAGTATTCACAAACAGTTATCATTGATAGAGAAATCACCTAATCTCTCGAAGGACAGCTCAGTAAGGGACAGTCAATCACTCAAGCACCAAGGTTCTATAAGGATATCAAGGGCATCAAATAATAAAAAATATCCTCTCATCTCCATGGAATTTTAAAGATAAAAGCTACATTAGCATCTTAAATAAAAGTGTAAAAACCCTAGATCGATCAAAGAAGAAGCCTACACTAGAAGAATTCTTGGGATCCTCACTCAAATCATCATCACAAAGAAGGAGACCTCAAAAGACCCTTATCTCTACTCAAATAGAAGATCGAATCATATCATATTCTACTCATCTAAAGGAAGCAAGAAAATTCAAGGATCGCTTTTGAAGAAAACCATCTTCATCAAGAAGAAGTTTTCTATTACTTATATCATCATCATATTCGAGGGGGCAGCAGGCTAAATAATCATCTTCACAAGTAAGTATATTTATGTCTACATATGAATTGGTCAAAATGCTTTTTTACAAGGAAAGCAACAAATTGGTTGGGGCTTGAAACTTTCTTATATGGAAGAAAAGGACGGACCTAAACCTCATAGAAAATGAGGTCATGGAACATGTTAAGGGCTCAATCACCAAACCTGCAAAGGAAGATGATCAAGCACTTGCAAGGTATATGAAAGGAGAAGTAAGGGCTCAAAGGATTCTCGTAGAATCCATCAAGGATCCCCTCATTCCCTATGTATCTAAACCAAAAACATCAAAATAAATATATGACAAACTTGTAGACTTGTTCTCTGTAAGCACTGAAGGAGAAGTAATCTCGTTAAGACAAGAAATATACAAGATGAAGATATCAAAAGAAGAAGGAAAAGCCTCGTACTTTATGAGGGTGTCTGAAATAAGGGACTAACTACAAGATTTGGGTGAAATAATGTCTTACAGAGAGATGACTACCATAGTCCTAGATGCACTACCAGAGGAATAGGGTAACTTCACATCAAGAATTTATGGGAAGGAGTGAGCTACTCCATTCAAATATCTATAGTCACTATGCAAAATTGAAGAAACTAGGTTGAAGGAAAAATTTGATGTAGGATTAACTGAGAAAACACAAGCATATGTTTTTATGGAAAAGAGAAAAGGGAAGTTTGGAAAATTTGGTCCTTAGAAGAGAAAGAAGAATATGGAAAAAGTTCAATGCTATGGATTTTGTTGGAACACCTAATCCTACATGGGTAGGTGTGGAATGCGAAAAGTCACAATGGAGTCCAAGTGACCTTGGAATATGAAACCAAGAGTCACACCATTGTATTATAAATGTATATCATGTATAATGGAAAAATAAGAAAGTCTCACGCTTATCCTTCATTTTGTGTTGAGTCTCTTGTGTGTGTGTGTTTATTCTTCTCATACACCATGTGTGCGCTTAACATGGTGTTTAACATGGTATCAGAGCGGGCGATTGCTGGCCCTGCTCCAAATTGAGTGAGCCATTTGTGTTTATGGCCTGTGCATATCTGCAAAATTCTTGACATTTTTGCAGCACTCAGAGTTTTTGCAGTAGTGATTTTGCAGCATTCAAAAAGTGGAGAATAGCAGCGTTCAGAAATTGGTAGCATTGGTTTTGAAGAAGGCAGCACTGCCCATCTGAAGGTTTTCATTCTAATTTTTCTCTGCGATTTCTGCTTATTAAAATATGCAATTTGAAGAGCTGCTGGATACTATTTATATTGGGTTTCTGAACAAATTTATGGGTTTTTACTGGCAATATTTCTGAGTTTTCATTGGAAAATTTCTGAGTTTTCTGCAAATCTATAACTCTGCAAATTCTCTAATTTTCTGCTGCTATATGGCCCTCTGCAATTTTTTGAAGAAAAGTTCTGGGTTTTTGAAGTAAAAAATTCTGAGTTTTCTTTGCAATTTCTGAAGATCTGCTGTTGTTTTAAAGTTAATTTCTCTACTCTCTGTTCTTTTAAAACAAAAATAAATAAAAATAAATCGATTCAAGCACTTGGCCTTTCGGCCCCCCTTTACCCCTACAACCTGCAACAACACTCATCCTACACCAACGCACCAGCACAACGCTCTTTCCAACCCCCTCCCATCGCTCACTTCCACACGTCGCCTCCTCATACCTCACTCCTCCATGCGCAGACTCCTCACGCACTAACTCAACACATTCACTTTTGAATCGACCTCTCAACACAATCCCCTAACGCCACTTCATATCTCTTCCCTACGACTGCATAAACCTTCCCTCACTCCACTCTGTGCTCCCAATTAACTCAACTCTACGTACTATCCACCCCCTCACTACCTAACGCTCATCTCTGCAAGATAAACCCTGTTCCCTATACCCGGTCCCTCACCCAGCACCCCTGCTATCATAACCTACAACTCCCTCACCCTACAGCGCTCTACTCGCACATCGGCCTCCCCTCGACCTGCATACATCCCTTAGCCCTCGCCTAAACACTCCCTCACGTCCCTCCCTTTCGAGCTACCCAAATCCACCCTTATCACTCTGTTCCACCATTGTCCCATATGCAATACACTCAACCACCATACGCTCTGCTACACTCCCTCCTAGTTACACCGCCTTGCACTCTCGGCCCTTTCATCTCATATATCGATTAATTTTTACATTAAAATCCCTCCCTCCAAATTCTTAATCCCAATTTTAAATTCAACTTTTTATTTTAAAATTCCCCCCATATTTCCATTAATCTACTTTTTAATTAATTAAAAAAAATTAAAAAAAAAAAAAAAAATTCCCCTCCTTTTAAATTAATACCCCTTTCCTTTTTTAAATTACCCCCCATCCCTTTTTTAATTTATTAAATTCCCTTCCATTTCTATTATAATCCCTTTTCCATTTTTTAATTAATCTCAAAAAAAAAAAAAATCATTTTTTAATTAATTAAAAAAAAAAAAAAAAACAACAGAGAGAGGAAGAGGAGAGAGAGAGGAAAGAGAGAATATGAATAGCAGAAAAAGAGAAAATGGCATATGAGGAGCACATGGACTATATTTAGATAAAAGTGAATTTGACATTGTGTGATTTCTGGCATAAGGGTGATTTTTTGAAGAATTTACATGTGAAGACAGTTTGCCATCATTGAAAACAGCTCTTTGAAGAAAAAATTCAGCTACCTTAAAGGCCTCTTGCACAAGTGTTTTTGCTGCATATTTTTGCAGAGATGGTGTATTGAATTGACATTATGTTGCTTCAAAAATTGTTGATTGCCCTCCATCATTTGAGGAGCAGATTTTGTACTTTAAGAGTTGGAAGTTCTCTTGAGTCATTTGTATTTGTTGAATCACATTGTAAACGGGTGCATTTTCGGTTGAAGCCGACACCCTTTTCATTTTTTAGCCTAAGTTGTTGAAAATGGCTAAAATCAATGAGGCATTAGAGTTGTTGAATAACCTCATTCATTCAAATGTTGATGATATCATAAAAATGAGCAAGGATGCTCTTTGTAACATTCAAAGTTGTTTGTTAGATGCACAAGAGAAGATTGAGTTTTTGCAGTTGGAATCTCAGCGTCAACAAGACGAACTTCAGCAAAAGAGTCACCATTCTGAACCTGTTTCTGTTCAGAATATTGAGAAAGACTCCCATCAGCAGCAAGTCAGTAAAGTTGCAGTTGATCCACATTAAGTTCCTTGTAGAAGAGCAGATTTTCATGCAGATGCAGTAGCTCAACCTGCACTTCTCAAGCCCATCATCAGACCTTGGGAAGAGCTTGTCCACAACAAGCACCGAACTGGTCTTGGATATGACAAGGATGTGTCCTTTCATATTCCAGACTACACCAAGCCCATCATATTTCAAAGTGCTGGATTCGTTTATGACCGTTCACCTGCCGCTGTTCCAGATCCTGCTCCACAACAAAAACAACAGATTGAGAAATGCCAACACTGTGATCGAGTTGGCCACATGAAAGATCACTGTTTTGATCTTCATCCATGCAAGCACTGTGGTCGGCACACCCATTCTTTAGACAGATGCTTTAGACACAAGCCTCCTGCAAAAACCAAGATTCATCTTGGATGGATCGCTTCTTGGCAATGGGCATCAGCAGCCAAGAAGATGTTTACGACACATGTTAGAACTTGTTCACGGATATTGAACAAACTTGCAGTTGAGTTTTCGCCATCATCTCACCTTGTCCCTGACAGGGGGGAAAATGGTGGTCATGTACAAGCTTCGATGTCAGATCAAGCGAGCCTGAGCCACAATCTCTCATTCCATGTTCAGAGTTGTAGCCAGAGACACAACAGTTCAAGCGAGCCTGAGCCACAATTCGTCATTCCAGATTCAGAGATGTAGCCAGAGAAACGGATGCCCATGAGCATGCCTTCAGTTGGTGGACAACCTTAAAACATCATCTTTGGTTGGTGGATAACCTAAAACCATCACAGGTAGTAGACCTCCCTTCTTTTAGGTCGAAGGTCTCCCTTTCATATATGAGGAACACTTCCTCTAGCAGAAGCCTTCAGCTTAGCAGCCTTCAGCTTCTTGCCAACTTTGGTTGAGTTCCAGGAAATGCTTCAAGCATTCTAGAGTTGTTGGTAATCCTAAAACCATCACAGGTAGTAGACCTCCCTTATTTTAGGTTGAAGGTCTCCCTTTTTTATGAGGGACAATTCCTCTAGCAGAAGCCTTCAGCTTCTTGCCAGTTTTGGAAGAGTTCCGGGAACTGCAACAAATATTGCGTTCCAGTGTTTGTGGTCATCCTAAAACCACCTCTTTTTTCCAAAATTTCAGAGAGTTGATTCAGCCCAAGTGCTACCATGCATACTTTGCATATTTGTATTACAACTCTTTTCTTGGACTCACACATACCCCTTCGGATTAAGGGGGGATGTTGGAACACCTAATCCTACATCGGTAGGTGTGGAATGCGAAATGTCACAATGGAGTCCAAGTGACCTTGGAATATGAAACCAAGAGTCACACCATTGTATTATAAATGTATATCTTGTATAATGGAAAAATAAGAAAGTCTCACGCTTATCCTTCATTGTGTGTTGAGTCTCTTGTGTGTGTGTATTTATTCTTCTCATACACCATGTGTGTGCTTAACATGGTGTTTAACAGATTTCAAGAATATAAGCACTACAAGAAATATTGTCCTAAAATCAAGAAGGACAACAACAAAAGAGGAAGATAGGAAGCCTGTATCACTAAAGAAGCGGAGGAAGCTGAAAAGAAGAAATCGAAGAAATAGGAACTAAAAGATCTCTACAATGATTGAGATAGTCTTCCTCCCCTAGTTTTTTTCAAGTTTCTATTTTCAATTTTTCTATTATATAGCTACCATGGTAGGAATCACTAAGAATCATGACATCATCTTAGAAAAGCATGAAAGATAGTTGAAATAGAATTCTATCGCAGTCACCTATAGAAGGATGTAGCTCTTGGTAACCTCATTGCAAGCATAAGTAGTACTTATGAGAAGAAGAAATTCATCTAGCATAAATCTCATCATACATCATTCAAGAGGAGTATTTTCTAGATAGGGATGATCAAGATCCTCTATCAGAAATGTTCATTGAAAGGTTCACCTATTGAAAGAAGCAAGTGTCTTACTAAGAAGTCGACCTTATATGGTATTCACGGAATGAAGGTATGATGTCATAAGAAGCGAAGAATTTCAATGTGATTGAATCTCTTTCAATCAAGGAAGTTTTTGAAGGAATTTTATATGACCTAAAGGAAGAGATGAGGTATGTATGCTTATATTTAATTGAGTCATGTCATATGGTTGCAAATATCATGAATGAACTCTCTACCTCAAGAGAACGATCAAAAGAAAGGATATCCTCCTTTGGAAAGATGCAGGAAGGCATGGTTCACACATTGACTGGATGAAATCAACATATGATGTCCTCATATGAAATGTGAGGTGGTTGAAAATTTTGGAGGAAATATGATTGGAAATTCCTGGGAGGAAATGTGTGAATAAAGAAAGGAAGAGATCATGAAAAATGCAACTATGGAGATGGAAATAAACGTCCAAAGACCAAAAATATTTGACTATGATATCTCCATGGGAAAGATATGAAGATCCTGATAAAATATAAAAAAATACAAAGTTCCTTGGTGTCGTATATCTTTTTGGAGATGTGTCAATATATATGCAGGATGTTGATGCAAACAAGGAGATGCCATGTTCAAAGACCATCACAAAGGTAATTTTGATTTAATGTGCATTTTCAAGTTTTTGAACGATATCTGGATAGGCTAATACAGGGCTACCAAGGGAAGAGTTGTATATGTCATCTACAACTAGTATTCATGTAGTGGGATGAAAGATCCTGAAGGAAACATGACATAAAGAGGGTAGAAAGGTATGGAGGAAGGTCAGACATGGACTAATGGATCACTTTCCAATGAAAATAAGGATGACATGACTGACATGATTCATGAATGAAAGTGATGGATGGTTTGTACCCTATGAAGAAGTCCCAAAAGGATGAAGTATCTATAACAAAGAAGAAATTCATGACATCGAATGAGGGAATCCTATAAGTAGTTGTTTGTCCCATGATCTCCAGCTAAAGAGTTGTTGGAAGCAAGTCAAGACCTTGATTACGAGAGATCTTAGGTACATTCCTTTTATAGGAATGGGTACATTCCTTCATTGGAATGGGTATATCCTCCCTAAGTGAGAGGGAGAGATAGACACATCATTCTTGTCTTCACTTGAGAAGATAGAATGGAGGATTGGGTAAGCATCTGGCATCTGATACTCTTTAAGGATGTGATAAGGAATCCAAGATAAGATTTGTTGTAAAGGACATATATTCTTTGAAGAATAATAATCCAATATAAGAATAGTCATGGTGGAACATAGTTTGAGAGAACTCGGACCGCTGGTGGGGTATGTTTCGAGAGAGACATTGATGAGGGTGTATATACGTCATTGGTCTCGCCAGCATTGTGCTCTGATCCCATGGAGAGATAGAGTGGTTAATCAAGGCCTTTCTATGTGACAATGTTGGATGATATGATGCTAAATAGATGGGTTACCAATCCAACTCTTCTTATGAGAATTATTCATATTAAGAATTTCCAAGTACCTTGTATAGATTATGAATACCTCCCTAGTTAAGAGGGAGCGTTGAAATATGTAACTAGGTTCAGTCTTCATAATGACAGGTGTAATCATGATTTTATGTAATTAATGAAAAGAAGAAAAATAAAATTATTTTTATGTTATGGAATTTTATAGATCAAGCTCCCATTGTGAGCTATTAGGATTGGTCATTAAGTCATAAATTCAATTGATTCATTGTCATGTATTGAAGACCCTTAGGCATGTTACATATTTTAAAAGAGAATTTGTTTGAATCAGTATAAGATTCAAAAACCATCCAAGACCTTGTCACAAGTACTCAAACAAGTCGACCTTCCAAAGAAGATATAGATTGTTCTAAATTGAGATGTGGGCCTACGCATGAGGACAAGTCGGCTTATATACATGGGTATATCACTATATAAAGGAGGACTCAGCCTCACTTGGGAGAGTATCCATCAAGCATCTAAAATAGAAGAAGAAGTGCAAGTAAAGGGTAGAAATAAGCCTGTAATATCCCCAAAGGGAAATAACCAGTAATAAACAGAAATATGCCAGACAGATATAGGAAATACAATGCTGAACCAGATCATGGAACAATTACACATAGAATGCCAGAAAACTGAGCCATTTTATTAATCAGAAAGTACATAGAGAGGAGTACAAGAAGATCAGAATGAGTGCACCAATCCTTGCTCAAGGCAAGTACAGAATCCTCTCAGAAAAATTAGGAAATGGCTGCTACAGAAACTGCATCCCAGCTGCTGGAAGAAACTGAAGCTAAGGGCTGATCCCCTTGCCGGAATGAGCTAAAAATCTACAGATCACCTATACTCGCTGCTCCGGACAAAACCCAGAAACCGTGAAGCAAATGGACCACCTCCGAAAATCGCCCCCAGAAACCCTCCTCCTACAAAAACGTTGTGCCTTCAGGAACAGCTCAGAAGCTCAAGAAATATGCTGGCAAAAGGGCTGGATCTACCCACAAATCCTCCAGATGAGATGACCAACTCCTCAAGGCTGAAAACACTGAAAAATGCTGCAAGAACCCCACATAAAGACCCTACTCATCAGATCTGCGTCCTCCCTGACTGGATCTGCGTCCTCTCTGCCCAGATCTGCTGGATCTGAGTCATACAAGGCTGGATCTGCTACTATCTCTCCAGATCTGCGTCCCACAAGGCTAGATCACTTTGCTAGCTCTTCGGATCTGTACTAGATGCGCGATATCTCCTGGATACGCAACCTCCAAAGGCTGGATCTGATGTTATCTCTTCAGATCTAGGCTGGATCTGCCAATATCTCCTCAGATCTGCAATCTCCCAAGCTGGATCTAGTGCTACCCCTCCGGATCTGCAACCTACAGAACCAGATCTGCAAATATCTGCTCAGATCTACAATCTCCAAGGCTGGATCTATCACTGTGCCTTGGATGTTTGTATTCACTTCTCTTCCTGCGGGCAATGTCCTCACTCCAAGACGTCTGCGTCCTTCTGCTGCGGCCGTTTTCTTTGCTGGATGTGCGGCCACTGAGCTTCTTCTCTCCGACTCTCCACACAGGCACTACAAGCCCGAAGATAGAGCAAGAAATTAACCTTACTGGGGCGGGCACTCGAGGGCGGGCACTGGAAGTCCCCCGAAGCTAAGGGTGAAACCAGAAAACCTTACCAGGGCCGGCACTCGAAGTCCCCCGAGGCTAAGGGTGAGATCTCCGACCGGAGACACTCGTGCACTAAACAGTGCTGCAGACCGACTAAACAACCGGCGTGCTGAAGCAGACAAAGTCTAGCTCTCAATATCAATATCAAAATATGCATCCCAAATGAAGTGGGAACCCCTCCTTTTATAATGCTAAACTCCCTCCAAAACCTTAACTGCGTCCTTCACCTTGCAGTTACCCTTGGGTCAGCGTGAGGCCTCCCCTCATATAAGTGTGGACCCCCAAGGCCCCCTCTTTAAGTTATAACGTTAATCAACTAGGAAGACACTTTATTTTATAAAGTGAGGTGACTAAAGTGAGGTGACCCCTCTTATTTCTCACTTTATTTATTATTTCCAACTAAAGCGACAAAATTAAACAAAAATGAGATATTCCAATTAGCAAGGCTAATTGGGAATATTACAGTCTCCCCCGGCAAAACGTTGCTTGTCCTCAAGCAACTGAAGTGATGGATGCTGTAAAGTCTGCTCACTCTCCCTAGTGGCATCCTCATCCGGCAAAAATGGCTTGTTCTCAAGCAATGCTTGAACAAGCTTACTCTCTAGCTGATGCTCCCTGCCGATACTGCAAAATTTGCCTGGGTCCCACTGAAACCTCTCTGTCTCCTGCATCACCCTGATATGAAGGGATATCTCAATGCCAGGATCCCAAACTGGCCTCTCATGGTACCCGCCAATCAATAGTCCTCCCGGATCCCATCGCCACTGTGGCCGATAATCGCACAAGTCCCATGACTCGGACTGCTCACTGCCTCTGGCTATGACTACAGACCATGACTGTTGCTGCTCTGCATCTATGAATGTGTAAGTTGTCCCATCGACTGTGTACCAGCTCATCATCTCTCTCCACTCAAGGCATGAAGTGAGGAACATCTCTCTCATGTGGATCCTCCATCCCCAAGCAATCATCCAACCAAAATGAGCCACCTCCCAACAAGGCAACTCCTGAAAATCTCCTCCCACCTCAAGCTCTGGTAATGGAGGTGGGCTGAGAATATGAACTTGGCAAGCATCATAGCTTACCCCATGTTGTCCTTCTCTCCACTCATGGAAAGTGTAGAGTCTATGCTGATCCTGGGCTGCCAAATCATTGCCCTCCAATGGCAAAGTGAAAAACAATCCACCATAGAAGGTTCCTCCATCAATGAAGAACAAACTGGCCCAAAATAAACCATCCCTGAAGAATATGACATGGTCATCATGGATCACCCTAATGAGATGTTTGCTGAAGGTTCTACATGAGGATACATAGTGCAAACAATATCTCACAAGGATACAACGCAGTCTCATCCACTGCAACCTCAGAAAATCACATGGCAAGCAATGTACAAGATCCCTCACATCTACTAATGGATAGTAAATGACTGAATATGTCAACAACATAGGTCCAAACACTTGCCCATGGCTGTACAATGGATGAATATCAATCTCATGGCCCACATCAAAAGAGAACGCATATATAGTAGTGGTGGCCATGCCTCCTCACATGCTCCTATTAGAACATGTAGTGCAGAATTCGTGAGAATTTTTCCCACTCACGGACACATCCAGCTCATGTGTCTCCCTCATAATCAAGCCTCCCATACAACTCTGATCATATGCTGGAAGTAAGATGGTACATGGATCCATAAATGAGTCCTCCATAGTGTTTTGGCATGCTATGAAGAAGAATGAACCATGCGCTGCAAGAAGATAATCCTCCTCATGATTGGAAACCCAAGTCAAGAAGAATATGCCATAGGTGTCTCTATCATCATTACCTCCTCTTTGTGCAACAAATATGAAGTGATCCTGGGACCTGTGGGTTATAGATCCACCATATCTCTGCTGCGTACACTCCATCCATAATGTTCTGCTCCAAGGTGATAACACTGGGGGCTCATGCAAATAAGCTCCTGTCACTACAAGACTCTGTTCTTTGACATGCTCCCTGTCAAAGACTCCTCTAATACTGCGGCGACAAGTGTGGAATACTCCCCAAGATGGAAGTGCTTCCCCATCATCATCAAAGATCAAGGAGATAGTGCCATCCCCTCTTCCTGCAACATCGTACAAAGTGTGAGAGCAAATCTGCCCTTGCTCTCCTAGGAACAAACCAAGCAACCAGACATTGTGTTGCCTCTCCATACCTCCATCAAACAACTCATGTGATGAAGATACAATGAATGATATGAGTAACACATCAACACCATGCATCCATACTCTATGCTGCTCAATGATGCAAGTATCCATCCATCTTTTCCCCATCCTCCTACTCTTAGGAAGAGTGTTTGCCAAGTGATGGCCAAACTCTTTCAAGAGTAACCAACGCAGCCAAGCCTCCTGCTGCCTGGTGTCATAGATCTGCAAGTAGCCTTCTAGCTCCTTGCTCATCATCCCCATCCACTCAATCACTTGTGGATGCCTCCTTCTCCTCATCCCGGTACTACCATCCTCCCAAATCAAATTTCTGATTTTGCACTTCATGGGATTTTGGAATATAAACTTCTCAAGGATCAATGAGACCCTATCAAGACTCAAATAGGTGGTAGGCAAAAACCTCCCATCATGGTGTGTATGGCTCAAGGGTTGTCCAACACAAGCATGAGAGACGTTATCCATCCGAAGATGTCCCCCATCTTCTATCTGCTCTTGTGAGAAAGGAAGAAAGTCATTGCACCCCATGGTGTGTCGAAGTGCATCTCCGGCGAGATCTCTCCTTGAGACCTCCCCTTCATCCATAGCCCGCTCCACCGAGCACCAACTCAAAACCTCTCGCCATCCAACCTCAACACGTGGCTGCTGTACCCTGTGCAACTCTGATCGTCTCATACCACTATCCAAGTCAACATCTGAGACCTGACTAGATGGCTCTGCCTCTCTCTCTTCAATGGGAAGAGATGTCCCAACAACTCTGCTAGTCCCATCCATGCATACCTGACGGGGAATGATCTGATGCTGCAATGTGCTCTCGGGTTGTACCATCAGGGAATCCAGTTGTTCCCCAATGTGGACCAACTTGGCCGCCGACTTGGTACAAGTCACTCTCATACCCTCCAGCTCCTGATCCTGCAACAAAATGGTCTCCCATACTGACGCGGCCTTCTCCCTCAGAACTCGAAGGTCTGTCCGAAGCCGATGATACCGCTGTCTGCGACCATCATCCAATATCTCTGTATCTCCTAGTGCCTCATCGATAGTGGATATATCTCCTGATACCTCACCCATCTGTCGTGTGCTGCTACCACCTGAAGACTCGGGCATGGCTCTAGTCATCTCCTCAGTGGATGGCTCTACCGGGGTAGGCTCTACCTCCTCCACTACGATATTAACCGGCACGGTCAAGGAGGTCTCCAATGATGGTGAGTCCTGTGTCACACTTGGTGTAACCTCAGGCTCCCTGCAATCCTGTGTGTCCTCTTCCTCCAAGTGTGAGGTAACCATTTTAATGGTTTCCCTCTCCGATACTCGGTCAAGCTGGAAAGAGGTGTCCAACTTGTCCACTGTGCGCTGTAGGTCCCTATCACGTGAGTGCTTGTTCCCTCTCTGAAAGTTGTGAGGTCTACTATCACGCTGGAGCTGATCATAATCTCTGCTAGCTGTGCGGTGGTGGTCTCCACCATGATGATGCCGGTGCCCCTTGTGTTGATCATGGAGTCTAATGCCATAACAGATCTGGGTATATTCCTCGAAGGGGAGAGCATCCATGAATGCCTGTCCGAGAGCATGATAGTTTGCAAGAATGTCAGCCATCCGAGCCGGATCTACCTCTCGCTGTACTGTTATTCCTGTGTCCTCTGGCAAGAATGTGGGCATAGTGGGACGTGTGGGTGTACACGATGCCATATGCCGAGTGGCATTATGATGAACGATCTGAAAACCCCTAGGGAGTTCTCTCTGACTGTCCTCTACGGCTGCAAATCTCTTGGTTACATCCTGCATGAATGTATCCATCTTCTCAGCCAACTTCACAATCATGTCCTCCATTGGATCCTGCTGCTCTGTGTCCCTCACAGGCTGCTCAGAAACTGCACGGCTGCTGCAAAACCATACTGCTGCTTAACTTTGACATCCGATTTACCCACTGAAAACTACTCAGAAAGTTCCAAGAATCTGGGAAGGTGATCATTGTCCAAAACCCAGAAAAACCCAGAAAACGTTTTTCCTAATTCACAACTTCGAAATTTGACCCTTTTTATTTTGGCCCTTTTTCCAACTGCGTTTCTGGAATTGCAACAGCTATTGCTCTGTATGATCTCCTTTCTGATGTCATAGACCACAGGCTGAGCCAGAATTATGCTCTGATACCACTGTAATATCCCCAAAGGGAAATAACCAGTAATAAACAGAAATATGCCAGACAGATATAGAAATACAATGCTGAAACCAGATCATGGAATAAGTACACATAGAATGCCAGAAAACTGAGCCATTTTATTAATCTGAAAGTACATAGAGAGGAGTACAAGAAAATCAGAATGAGTGCACCTATCCTTGCTCAAGGCAAGTATAGAATCCTCTCAGAAAAATAGGAAATGGCTGCTACAGAAACTGCATCCCAGCTGCTGGAAGAAACTGAAGCTAGGGGTTGATCCCCTTGCCGGAATGAGCTAAAAATCTACAGATCACCTATACTCGCTGCTCCGGACAAAACCCAGAAACCGTGAAGCAAATGGACCACCTCCGAAAATCGCCCCGAGAAACCCTCCTCCTACAAAAACGCTGTGCCTTCAGGAACAGCTCAGAAGCTCAAGAAATATGCTGGCAAAAGGGCTGGATCTACCCACAAATTCTCCAGATGAGATGACCAACTCCTCAAGGCTGAAAACACTGAAAAATGCTGCCAGAACCCCACATAAAGACCCTACTCATCAGATCTGCGTCCTCCCTGACTGGATCTGCGTCCTCTCTGCCCAGATTTGCTGGATCTGAGTCATACAAGGCTGGATCTGCTACTATCTCTCCAGATCTGCGCCCCACAAGGCTAGATCTGCTGCTAGCTCTTCAGATCTATGCTAGATCTGCCAATATCTCCTCAGATCTGCAACCTCAAAGGCTGGATCTGATGTTATCTCTTCGGATCTAGGCTGGATCTGCCAATATCTCCTCAGATCTGCAATCTCCCAAGCTGGATCTAGTGCTACCCCTCCAGATCTGCAACCTACAGAACCAGATCTGCAAATATCTGCTCAGATCTACAATCTCCAAGGCTGGATCTATCACTGTGCCTTCGGATCTGCGTCCTTCCTCTTCCTACTGGAACAGCGTCCTCACTCCAAACTGATCTGCGTCCTTCCTGCTGCTGAAACTGCGTTTTTCCTGCTAGATCTGCGCAACCACTAGAGGGCTTCTTCCTCTCCGACTCTCCACCTGAAACTGCTACTGAAACTGAAAGATAGAACTCAGAAATTAACCTTACTAGGGCGGGCACTCGAAGTCCCCCGAAGCTAAGGGTGAAACCAGAAATAACCTTACCAGGGCAGGCACTCGAAGTCCCCGAGGCTAAGGGTGAGATCTCCGACCGGAGACACTCGTGCACTAAACAGTGCTGCAGACCGACTAAACAACCGGCGTGCTGAAGCAGACAAAAGTCTAGCTCTCAATATCAATATCAAAATATGCATGCCCAAATGAGGTGAGAACCTCTCCTTTTATAATACCAAACTCCCTCCAAAACTTAACTCTCCTTTGACCTGCGCAGTTTACCTTGGGTCAGCGTGAGGCCTCCCCTCATATACGTGTGGACCCCCAAGGCCCCCTCTTTAAGTTATAACGTTAATCAACTAGGAAAACACTTTATTGTATAAAGTGAGGTGACTAAAGTGAGGTGACCCCTCTTATTTCTCACTTTATTTATTATTTCCAACTAAAGCGGCAAAATTAAACAAAAATGAGATATTCCAATTAGCAAAGCTAATTGGGAATATTACCACACTCTCTGATTATTGTTGTTGTCATCATCATTGGGAGAATCCTTCTTAAAAGGGCATTATCTAGCATAGTGGCTGGTCTTGTGACATGTGTAACATTTACCTTTCTTCCCTTGGGCCCCTGCTCTTTCTTTGTTCCTTGGACCACCAAAGTTCTTAGCACGAACAGTGAAGGCAACATTTCCTTCATTTTCATATTCCTTCATCCTTGTCTCTTCTTGTACGCATCTCGATAGTATTTCGTCAAAATCAGGGATCACATTGTATTGAGAATGGTAGTGTTGAATACATGCCATTCGGATGAGAGACCTCCAAGTGCAGTGAGAAGCATCTCTCGATTAGCTATTGTCTCCCCTATAGCCAAAAGATTATTTTTGATTTCGGTCAACTTCAGAAAATAGGATTGAACAGATTCATCCCTGCCTTTCTTCTGATTCTTCAGTTGATTCTTAAATAATAGGACTTGATTTGCATTGTTGGCCTTGAACATGTTGACCAACTTATCATACATCTCCTTGGATGTGCCCAGCTCAGAGATGCAAGCAACCAAACTCTTGTGATTTGAGTCTCTGATCATCAGCTTTGCTTTGATTTCCCCCTTCTTATACTTTGACTTGGTGGCAGCAGGTGCAGTAGATGGAGGCTCTTGGATTTTACCCTACACATAGTCCATGACATCTTGGTCTTCCAACATAAGATCCAATGTCATCTTTCAGGCATGGAATTCTTCCTTCCTAGTCAATTTGTCATCAGCTTTAAAGCCATTATAGTTTGAGGTACCCATGCTCTTCTTCGGTGATTGCTACAAACTTGGGCTTTGTCTTCACCTCACCTCTGATACCCTGTAAATTTTTGTAGATGTTCTATGCTTGATGCAACTTTACTTTTTATCCCCAATATCAACCATCAATCACATAAACAAGAAAGTAAAATGCAGATAGAACATACCAGTAGATCGATAGAAGACAAGCCAAAAATATATGTGTGTTGGTGCGTTACGATGGTCAATAGGATGCTTCAACCAGTAAAGTCTCAATACGGTCAGCCAACCAGAAGTGTCACACAACCCTCTCGGACAACAATATCATTCAACACAAAGTCAATGAAAGTCAACGTTGTCCAGTCAATGATCAACGCAAAACAACAGCAGCAAAAAGTCAATGCAGCCCGATCAAAGTCAACGGTCAACCTTGATTTAAGTGCCAAAAAATGCAGACTAGGGAAATCGAATTTTGACCAAGTTTGGGGCCAGTTTGACCAAGCATTGACCAAAGTCAACGCTAGTCAAATCTGCGCTGAAAAACTCTAGGTCAGAAACAGAAATCTTCTTGTTGCAATTTTCCCACGTGTGAGAAGAAGAGACTCCAATAGATGATCGAACCAATCAGAAGAGGAGAGAGAATGTGATGTGATGGATGAGTGAAAATGACCTCCAACGTTTACCTATTTATATCAATAATTGAGGGTGTGTGACACAATTGTTGGGGCTTCAAGCCTCCATTTCATTTCAGGACGACCTGCAAATATTTTGAATAAATTCAAAATAAATGTTCTGCTTATCGGATCAAGATGATCTTTAGATCGATCTTGCACCTTTCCGAAAGAGGAATCCAATAAAAATATTGGCATCTTCATTTGAGCATCACAACATGGATTTTGGACCTAGTTGTCCAAAATTAACAGTATGTCCAAGGTACATCCCTCAAATGGTGGTGGGATATGATAAAGAGGTGAAATGGAATAGGGATAAGAGGGGCAATCCTCGGCCACATATCAGGGCATAAGGGTAGCTAGAGAAAGGGAAGCCCACACCTGGGTATGTAATGTGTAGGAGGGAGGCCCACACTTGGGTACATGAGGTGCCCCGACCTTGATTTTTCCACCCTTCTTTATATGCCTTTTGCCTTTTATGATTTTTCTTTGATTAACTTCTCGGAGCTCAAAGGATAAGAGCGTGATGTGTAAGATATAGCAGTGATTACCCCCTTTTTGGTAGGGTGGTTCGTTGCCCTCCAGGGGTTTGGACAATCATGGGTTCTTGAATGATAAAGGAGGTTCATCAAGGGCCTATGGAACTAGGGTGATGGCCATGGGTATAGGGTAGAGCTCATGTATTGGGTTTTTCCCACGTGCTAATTACGTTTGTCCCGACCATATTTTGCATCTTGTGGTACATTTTCGTGTTGAATGTAGCCATTTATGATTTTACTTTAATTTTTAGCTGCTTCAACCTCCGAGGCATCATTCTAAGCCTGACCAAAGGTGGGGGCAAGGGAATGGGGAGGCCAGCCCTATGTGGACCCAGTGAGGAAATGTGGACCCAGGCGGAAGAGATGATGAATGGAGGTAGAGCATAGTTTTAAAGCCGGCGGTTTGAACCGTGCTTAGCCATGGGCAGTCGGATAACCTAAGCGGTCGGAAACCGCCAAGCAACCCGACTACCTAGGGCATTTAGCACATTTTGAAAAAACCCAGAATCTAACCGGTCGGTTAGGAATGGAGGCAAGCCGGTTATGCATAAACGGTCGATTAGTTCCTAACAGTACGTTATCCTCCGCCGGCAGTTTTCGTTCTAAGGTTAGTTGCTAACTCCTATGCGGACCCACATTATCGGCGGCAGTTATGTTTTAGGGCTGATTTGGAGCCAAGGGGAGGGTTGTTTCCCTCCAAAAACACCCTCCCCAATCTTTTATAAGGAGAAGCAGCCTCTCTTTTGTCTCACACCAACTCATTTGTTGTTTGTGAGTTTGATTGAGAGCTTGGAGAGTGTTGAGTGTTTGCCGGAGCAGTGATCTTGGAGACTTGGAGTTGGAGTTGGAGTTATCTTGGAGATAGTTTGGAGCTGTCAATAGCGTTGGCATCTTCAGGAGGACACTAAGGAGGCTAGTTTGCATTGCCAGGTAAGAATTTGCACTTGAAAAATCCTTCATTTCATTGTTGTTCATGTATTTATTTTCTCATGTGTTTAGCTATTTTATTGCTCTAAAATCTCTAGTCCTATGCTATCAAATTTTGTATGTTTGAATGTGCATTTTGTTTTGTAAATTTAGCCTTAGTTGTCCATTTATCTTAGCTGCAATTTTTTTTAAATTGCAGATTTATTTCCAAATTTCAATTATTTCAAGTCAAGATGGCTCCAAAAGCCAAGGACAGTGCATGGGTCCATTGTGATGTGATTGATGGAAAGATGGTATGAAAACTTTGTCGAAAATGTATTGGAGGTGGGGGTATTCTTAGATTGAAACATCACTTGGCTGGGATAAGAGGCAATGTAACGCCATGTGATGCACCTAATGTAGTGTTAGGTCCGATTAGGGCAGAATACCTTGCCAAGCTTGAAAAGTTTGAGGAGACTAAGGCTAGGGAGAAGGCCATCCAAGATGAAATTGCAAGGAAGGGGGAAATAGTAGAAATGATGAGAGAGAGTGGGTATGAAAATGAGGAGTATGATATTCAAGACTCCTCTTCTATCCCTTCCACCAATAACCCCTTTCAGTATGTTCCTCCTGTTGGCAAAAGATCAAACCCAACAAAGAGACCCAACCTCATGAGTTATTTTTCGTCCAATGCTAATCCCACAACCACTGCCAGTGCCTCCATGTCCCAGCCAACTCCAAGTCGTCAACCCACTTTGGATCAACATTGGAAAAAACAATGCAAAGAAGCTTCTCATCAGTACATTGCTAGATGGTGGTATGATTCAGATATCCCATTTAATGCCGCTAACTCACCTTATTACCAAGCTATGTGGGACTCTGTTTTTGTTGCAGGAAAGGGCTTCAAAGGCCCTATTGCACATGAGTTAAGGGGAGCTCTTTTGCAACAAGAGATTTCTAGTATTGATGAGTATTTGGCTGAATATAAAGAGTCATGGCTCAAAACAGGTTGTTCCATCATGTCAGATGGATGGACTGATGGAAAGAACCGCACTATCATTAACTTCCTTGTTGCTTGCCCTCGAGCAACAATGTTTTTGAGATCAGTTGATGCATCTGATAAGGTGAAGGATGCAGCCCTTCTATTTGAGCTTTTGGATGAGATTATTCAGGAAGTGGGAGAGCAGAACATTGTGCAGGTCATCACAGATAATGCCTCAAACTATGTTCTTGCTGGAAAGATGCTTGAGTCCAAGTATAGTACCATATTTTGGACTCCATGTGTTGCACATTGCATAGACCTCATGCTTGAGGACATAGGCAAACTGGAATGGGTAAAAAGCACTGTAGAGCATGGAAAGTGCATTACAAAATACATTTACAACCACTCATGGGTATTGAGCCTAATGAGGAAAAACACAAGGGGAAAAAAGCTTGTTAGGCCTGCCATTACGAGATTTGAAACTCACTTCCTCACGTTGCAATTTCTCAATTCTCAACAGAAAAACCTGCAGAAAATGTTTTCTTCTGATGATTGGACTGAATCCCGGTGGGCTCGTAGACAAGATGGAAAAGACACCAAAAAGAAAGTCTTTGACAATTACTTTTGGAAAAGGTCTTCAGAGCTGGTAAAAATTACTGAGCCCCTTGTTAAGGTGCTAAGGATGGTGGATGGGGAAAGGATGGCAATGGGATACATTTATGAGGCTATGGATCAGGCCAAGGAGCAGATACGAGTAGCTTACAGGGACAGGTTAGCTAAATATGGCCGGATATGGGAGATCATTGATAACAGATGGAACAATCAACTCCATCGTCCTATACATGCAGCTGGGTATTTTTTGAACCCAAAGTATCATTATAGAGCTCGGCTAGGAGATCAGCAGGATGGGGAGGTCAGATCTGGATTGATTGATTGCTTGGAGCGCATGATCCCTAACCGTGCAGACCTTCTGGAAACACATAAACAACTTACTCTTTTCAGTATGGCAGCTGGTACCTTTGGAAAGAACTTGGAAAAAATGGCAAGAGATGTGGATCAACCAGGTAAGCAATTCCAATTTGTTTTTCTTTTCATGTTAAATTGTTTGTAAATAAGTAATGAAATGAACTATGTTACTAATGAATGTCTTTTTATTTGCAGCACATTGGTGGGAGTCATTTGGCAGCCAATGTCCTCAATTGCAAAGGTTTGCAATTAGAATCCTCAGCCAAACTTGCAGCGCTTCGGGTTGTGAGCGCAATTGGTCTTTTTTTGAGCACATACACACAAAGAAGAGAAACCGTTTGGAACAGAAACGGTTAAATGATCTTGTGTTTGTGCAATACAACCTTCGCTTGAGGTGGAACCAACTGATGAGCAAAACACCTGATCTAGATCCCATTGTGTTGGATGATATTGATCCAACATCAGAATGGGTGGAGGAGACTGAAGATCTAGTGTTTGAGGCTGATTTTGATTTTGATGCAGCAGTAGCAGGGGGTGAATTTGAAGCAGATTTGGTGGCACCATCAGACGCAGACCCAGGATTGGTAGCTGCATCAAGCAAAGGCAAACAACCAATGGACGACACTAGTCATGCACCTCGAGCAACTTGTGCTTCCATTAGGTCCACTTCTATTGTTATTGGTGGCAGGGGTACTGAGGTTGCAGATGAGCCTGAGGCTGAGGCATCCTCAGACTCTGATCCAGATGATGTCTATGCAACGCCAGCAGCCGATGTTGATCCTGTGTCTAGTAGCGGTGATGAATTTGATGATTGATCATCATTCATGTGTAGTCTTGTATTAGGCCAATGGCCTCATAGCTTGTAGCATTGGTTTTGGACTTTATGGGCCATTTGGAGCCTCATTTCTTATGTATTTTTCGATGATATGTATTGCACTCGGTGCCATTTTGATATATTCACCTTTGCATGGTATATAAATGAGCAAACTTTGCATATTTTGTCTCTATTGGCTTGGAATCACGGTTGCAAATCTTAAAAATAGTTTTTTTTATTAAAAAAATAATTATTTAATGTATTTTTTTAAAACCGGTTCATTGAGATCTGACCGCTTTGAGATCTGACCGCTCCCGGTTAGAGGCTTGGGTTCATTGACTTCACCGGTTCGGTCACGGTTCGGTTTTTAAAACTATGGAGGTAGAGTGAATGGAAGTGGGGTGGTATATGTAGATAAGGGATCGGGACCACGCAACCAAAGTCGGGGTTTCCCAAGTAGTACCACCCTAAAACCAAATGGTCAGTAAAGGAGATCCCACTAGTCTAAAATGCAAGGGTAACATCCAAAAGAGGTTAAGGGGACAAAAGCACAAACTAAGCCCACTCTTTCTGCCGAATCCACCCATCAATCCAAGTCCAGAAGTGTCCATGATAAGTAAACCCAATACTCAATTACCAAATGACAAGACTATTAAATTTGGCAACTAGGGCCAAACTCCATGTTGCACTGTTCATATGACGGAGATGATATTTTTGTTGGATTCCTCTTTCGGAGAGGTGCAATATTGATCTATAGATCATCTTGTTTGGATGAGCAGAACTTGTATTTTGAATTTATTTTTTCACACGTGCAATTTGTCAAGGTCGGCCAGAATTGTAATGTAGGCTCACAAGCCCCAAAATTTGTGTCACACACCAATAGTCATGGATATAAAAAGGAGAGACATGGTGCTCATTTTATCATTCATTCATCTCACACACCTCTGTCTCATCTGATTGGTTCATACAGCGTTAGAGGCTTCTCTCTCCTCCACACGTGTGAAACAAGCAGCTGCAATTTTCGCACTGGTTTAGGGCTTTTCTGGACAGCGTTGACTAGCATTGACTTTGGATCAACTCTCATCATTTGACTACGTCTTTTAGCTTAAAAATCTGATTTTACGAGGCTGCAGTTGGAGGCACAAAAACTGAGGTCAAGCGTTGACTTTGATTGCAACGTTGACTGTTGTTTTGACCGCAGACTTTCACTTTTGCGTTGACCAGAATTGTGGACTATTTTGGGTTGTGTTTGACTTTGAAGGAAGGTTGAGTTTGACCAAGTTTGTTTGGACGCTAAATTGTTCGTTTGACTAGTGAAGACTTTGTTGGTTAGGGCATCCTGTTGACTGCTGTAAAACATATTTTCTCTCTCTACTGAATAAGAAGAATTACAAGAATATTTGTCTCTTGTCTTGACTTGTCTTTTGTCGATTTATTTTATGTTCTAGCAGCATTTAATTTCAATGGTTATGTGATTGCATATCTGAAATTGAATTGGGCTAATAAGAAGAATTGAAGTAAATTTCTCTAAGTATAGAACATATCATGGTTAACTAAAATTAACATGGTATCAAAGCTAAGGTGAAGACAAAGCCCAAACAAGAGTGAGAAGAGCAATCACCGAAGTTGAATAGACAAGCACTAGGGACAATGACTTCCTCATTCTTCAAAACTGATGACAAGCTGAATGATAAGTCTGATGATCATGCTACGAAAATGTCCTTGGATCTGACATTGGAGGATCAAGATGTTATGAATTATGTGCAGGAAAGATCGTTGAGCCTTCATATAATGCACTAGCTGCCACTAAAACAAAGTACAAGAAAGGGGAAAACAAAGCGAAGAAGATCATCAGGGATTCTATACATAAGCACTTGGTTGCTTATATCTCCGAGTTGGGCACATCTAAGGAGATGTATGATAAGTTGGTCAGCATATTCAGGGCAAGCAATGCTAATAAAATTCTCTTTTTGAAGAACAAGCTGAAGAACATCAAGATGGACAAGGGAGAGTCCATCCAAACCTACTTCATAAGGATCACCGAAATCAAGAATGATCTCTTAGCTATTGGAGAGGCTATAGCTGATCGAGAGCTCACTCTCATTCCTCTTGGAGGACTCCCTCAGCCATGGTATGTATTTAATACTACTATTCTCAATAATAATATAATTCCTGATTTTGATGAATTGTTGACGAGATGCACTCAAGAGGAGACAAGGATGATGGAGAGAGACCATCCCTCAAATGGGAATGGAAGTGACCCTACTGCCTTCACTGCTCATGCAAAGAAGAGGTACAATGTTGGTCCGAGAAATTAAAGTCATGGAAGAGCGGGTCCCAAAGGAGGAAGAAGAGGAAGATGTTACAATTGTAACAAGTTTGGTCACTATGCAAGAGAGTGCCCCAATAAAATGGACTCTCCTCGAGATGATGACTACAAAAACAACAACAACTTTAGGGGGAATGATCAAAGGAAAAACAGGTTCAGAGGAAAGAGGAAGACTCTCTCTGATCAATATAGAAATGGAAATGGTCAATCTTTCAAGAGGTCAAGAAACTCCAGGTATGATGAATCCAATGTTGTTGATAATAAGAGAAATGAATATATTCTTATATCTGCCCTCTCTGCTGCATATCCTTCTGACACCTAGATAACTGGTTGATTGATAGTGGTGCCTCAAGGCACTTCACTGGATATAAAGAGGTCCTCTTTGATTTGATTGAAAAAGATACTAATTTGGAAATTATCCTTGGAGACAATGCCACCAATCCCGTGAAAGGGACAGGTACTGTGACCCTTCATTTAAATCAAGGTCTAGTCCTCCGTTTGCAAGATGTGTTGTACATACCTGACTTGAAGAAGAATCTAGTGTCTATCTCAGAAATGGAAGACAAAGGATTCAAGGTGGCGTTCATCGATGGAAAGGTACGCATTTGTAAGAGGAACTTCAAAGAAGCGCTCACTCTTGGTTTCAGGGTTGATACACTCTATCAGGTTGGAGGAAGTCCGCTAAGGGCCATGACATGCAACACAACTCTTCAATCCGAGCTATGGCACCGAAGGTTTGCACACCTTCATTATAAAGCCCTTCTCAAAGCAAGGAAGGTGGTGACAGGTATGCCTAATTTCAAAGATGATCATGAAGGTGTATGTCAGGGTTGTGCCGAAGGAAAGCATACAAGGGGACCATTCCCCTCAAGTGTCATGAAGAAATCTGATATTTTACAATTGATTCATTCTAATCTATCTAGTATGCTACTCGTAACATCCTTGGGAGGATGCTTATATTATATCACTTTTATAGATGAATTCTCCCGCAAAACTTGGATATACATTTTGAAGAAAAAGGACGAAGCATTCAAGTGGTTCCACACGTTCAAGGCCTTGGTTGAAAATCAAACTAGGAAGAAGATCAAAATTTTGAGGATTAATAATGGAACCGAATATGAGTCAAATGAATTCATTGACTATTGCAGGGAAGCTGGCATTAAGAGGGAGACCACTATTGTGTATTCTCCCGAACAAAATGGTGTTGCTAAAAGGAAGAATAGAACCATTATGGAAGCTATCCATGCCATGCTTTATGACCAAGGTCTTCCGAAGTTCCTATGGGGAGAACTTACCAATACCATTATGTATGTTCAAAATAGATTCCCAAATTTTGCATTTGACTCCAAAACTCCCGAAGAAGTCTTATCTGGTAAGAAGCCTGATGTCTCTCATTTTAGAGTTTTTGGAAGTCCCGTATATTTTCATGTGCCAAAAGAAAAGAGAAGCAAGTTGGATGCTTTTGGAAAGAAGGGAATGTTTGTGGGCTACAGTGAAACCTCGAAGGCATATAGAATTTATGTGTCTGGTCAAAGAGAAGTGGAGATACGCCAAGATGTCACTTTCGATGAAGATGTTGCCCTCAAGAAGGTTAGAAATATTCCTATCTCAAAGGAAGATAAAGAAGAAGAAGAAGCTAGAAGGCAAGAAGAACCGAAGTCTGAACTGATGCCCAGAGTTGAAGGTCCAATGGATCCTATAGATCCACCTTCTTCAAATAAAAGAAGACCCTCATAGCTTAGAGACACTCTCGAAGATGCTGAGAGACATATTGCTCCAAGGGGAACATTCTGTGAAAGTAAGAAGCCAAATAGGTACCAAGGGTATCTAGCAGCCATGAGCTATCGTACAATCTGAGCCTAGAATGTTTGAATAATCCGTGAAGCATCAAGTTTGGAAAGATGCTATACACGAGGAATATGAGTCAATCATGAAGAATGATGTCTAGAAAGTGATCCCTTGACCAAAGGAAAAATCTATTGTCACCTTGAAATGGCTCTACAAGATCAAGCATGGAGTCAATGGAAGTGTTGAAAAGTTCAAGGCGAGATTTGTTTCCCGAGGCTTCTCTCAAAAAGAAGGCATAGATTATGATGGAATATTTGCACTTGTTGCCCGCTACACCACCACCCGATCGATCATTTCCCTTGTTGCATCGCAAGGATGGAGTCTACATCAGATGGATGTGAATAATGCCTTATTACATGGCTCAATCTAGGAAGAGGTCTATGTGGAACAACCTTTGGGGATTGAAGTTCGAGATAGAGACATACATGTATGCAGGTTGAAGAATACCCTCTATGGGTTGAAGCAAGCCCCCAGGGCTTAGTATGAGAGGATCGACAACTACTTGATTAAGCAAATCTTTACTCGAAGTGATGTTGATCCAAACCTTTATTTTAAGGTTGATAATGACAAGACTCTCTTTTTGTTTTTATATGTGGACGATCTCGTCCTGACAGGTGTTGACTCTCTTATTCATCAATGTAAGAGGGACCTAGCTTCTAAGTTCGAGATGAAGGACCTAGGACTGATGCGCTATTTCCTAGGCTTGGAGGTCTACCAAAAGTTAGGTGAGATTTTCCTTTCTCAAGGAAAATATGTTATGAAGTTGTTGGAGAGATTTGGGACAGTGGACTGCAATTCCGTGATTACTTCGATGGAACTCAACTTTAAGAAATTGTATGGAAGTGTTGTTGTGCCCGAGTATGGACTCAACTCATAGAGGCCTTGATGTTCTTAGTGAACTCACGTCCAAACATATGTTTTGCAGTGAACACATTGAGTCAATACATGGTCGAGCCTCATCACATTCACTGGATTGGTGCTAAGAATCTCTTGAGATATCTCCGGGGCACAATCAACCATGGGTTGAGATACACTGTCGAAGTATGAGGCTCCATGGATATAGCGATGTCGATTGGGCAGGCAGTGTGGTGGATTGCAAAAGAACATCTAGATGTTGGTTCACCCTAGGTTCTGCTTCGATATCCTGGATGAGCAAGAAGCAGAAATCAGTTGCTTTGAGCACCACCGAGGTCGAATACATTGCAGCAAGTATGACCTGTTGTGAAATTGTTTGGTTGAGAAAGCTCTTCAATGAGTTGTCGGGGCATGTGATGGATACCACTGTGATCCTTTGTGACAGCCAAAGTGAGATTCGTCTTTCAGAGAATCCTGTGTTCCATGGCCGATCCATGCATATTGATATTAAGTACCACTTTGTCTGGGACATGGTACAGCGAGGCCCCGTAAGGCTCCATCACATTGGGACTGATGAGCAGGTCGCAGATATTCTCATGAAGCCCTTGGGGAAGGTCAAATTCTTCACCTTCCATGAGAAGCTTGGTATCGTGGACAGACCCTATTGTGAGGGTCCCGCTTGAGTTGGACTATGAGCTCTGGGAGCTGCAGGGGGCTTGGGGATAGCTACTTGGACCTATAAGAAACCACATGGCTAGGTTCGCCTTACCTTGTTGGTGTGCTCTTTCCCCATCGTTATGATATTGAGCTAGTTCACCCTCTCTTTGATATATGCCCTACATGCATCTTACCCATGTAGTTTGGAACTCATGGGAAGTACCTCTCATTTGGCCAATGAGTTGGGAAATGAGGAAAGAGACCATAGCATTACTGATGGACGCATCGTGTATCGTCATACTCTCTATTTCTAGGATGGGATGTGTCCAACAACTTGATTTGGGATCAAGTTTGGTTGAGGATTTTACCTGTAAACTAACTTCGAGTCAGTTGAGAGTGGTAAGGTCTTTGTGACTCACTCTCAATGATATTTTCTTATTGTTTCTTCTATAGCAAAGCAGAGCCAGCGAAGAAGAGACAGCAGGATGACATAGGATTGCATGATGATATATGATAGTACATGATGGTACTGGATGATAGGATTGCACAGGTGAACAGACGGATGGGTGGGTGGAGTTATCCCTAGTTGAGAGGGAGTGTTAAATTTGGAAACTAGGGCCAAACTCCATGTTGCAATGCTCATATGATGGAGATGATATTTTTGTTGGATTCCTCTTTCAGAGAGGTGCAAGATTGATCTAAAGATCATCTTGTTTGGATGAGCAGAACTTGTATTTTGAATTTATTTTTCCACACATTCGTGCAATTTGTCAAGGTCGGCAGGAATTGTAATGTAAGCTAACAAGCCCCAAAAGTTGTCACACACCCACAGTCAAGGATATAAAAAGGAGAGTCATGATGCTCATTTTTTCATTCATTCATCTCACACATCTCTCTCTCATATGATTGGTTCATATAGCGGCTTCTCTCTCCTCCACACGTGTGAAATAGGAAGATGGACAGCGTTGACTAGTTTTGACTTTGGGTCAACTCTCATCATTTGACTGTGTTTTTTAGCTCAAAAATCCGATTTGAAGAGGCCGTAGTTGGAGGCACAAAAATCTAATTTCTCTGCAACATGTACCCTGAGCTAAGGATATGTCTGGAGTGTTAAAACATAACATGCGACCTTCTACATTGGAAGGAAAATTTAATCCTTTAGATTTCACCTCCAATGGCTCAAAGGGATCGAACCTTGCCCTGAATCACATTCAGCCCTGATGAAAGAATTCCTAGGAAAATAAAGGCAATGGTATTGAACCCCTGGTGAAGAACAAACTTGATATGCCAATGCTACTTGAACTCCACAACAATAATCGGTTCCCAAAAAAATTCTGAATATAGTGTGAAGCTCGATTTCTTGGAGATTGGCACTCAAACCCTCTACTAGATGCAACTCGACCTTTCTCTTATTCTGCGAATTTTTCCATGATTCCCTTGATGGCAACAGACTTGGCCTCCCAAATACAAATGTGTCCTGTTGACCACACTTTGTCAGCCGTTTGAGAGAGAAGTGTACAAGGAAGTGGAGACAATTTTTCAAAGATCAGAGTCATTAGTTAGCATGAATTCATCATTGTAAACCCAATTTCAGCGAGGTCTATTGTAAATGATGCTAGTATGACTATTTAATTATGTAACAACACCTAGGTAAGCCTATGATTTTTGGCAAAGGATTTCATCGTAAGAAGTTTTTTAACCTCCCCAAATTATGTGTGTTTGTAAACACGCATAATTGGCAGATTTTTTCTTCTAGCTATAACCCCAAAGCTAGGGTGGATTTCGTTGACAAAGTCATAGGTGATTCATAGTGTTTATCGAGTCTATTGCAAAGTGTGTTTAGAAATAATTTTAGTGTATGGTCCCTCATACTTAGAACACCATGGCTAAATTATTTTATTATAAGCACGTGGTTTCATACTAGATCATATTGTGTTGCGGAATTGGGTAATGTCTTGAGGGTCTGGTCTAAATGTGTATTTCCACTTCCAAGGGTTGATATTGTAATATTTTGATGTAAAAATATTTTAGTGCATGGCCCCTCGCAATCAGAGGCGATGGCTAAAATATTTGACGGTGGAAAAATAGTTAACTCCCCTCTAGAGTCAATTAATTAATTTTTTCTGGCAAAATTAAATAAAAATTCAAAGCCAGAAAAATAATTAATTTTGAGTCAAAAATAATTATAGAGAAATTAATTTCTCTCCAAATAGAAAATAGTAAAAAATTTGTCGGTAAAAAAGAAGTCAATTTTTAGAGGTCCTCCACCTAGGGAAAAATGGATATTTTAGGAAATGGAGGTCTTCCACATTGGTGGTTAAGTCAAAGTCAATTTTTTGAGGAAATTAATCCAAAATATTAATTTTTTGATTAATAAAAAATGGTTTTCAAGAGAAATTCGAATTTTTCCTCAAAATATAAAAAATCAACGATGGAGATTAAAAAAAAATCAAGTTATTTTTTACGGATGAGATTATTTTGACCAGGATCAAGCCAACTAGTCGTTATTTTCCACTTGGATGGTTTTTCTCTATAGAAAGACACTGTCAAGCTTCTATTTTTGATCTTTAGGTTATTTGATCTTTGGTTGGACTAATTTTCTATTGATGCACTGAGTTGTTGTTCTGCTGAAATTATTTTTCTCTTAATAGAAAGACTTTGGGGTTTCAGTTCATGGTATTCTTCTATCCGCTAATCTATGGTATGTGCTAGTTTATGTGTTCATGCTCTATATTGTTATTTCATTTGTCGGGGATAAGAACATTATAGTGGTTCGAGTTATCCTAGGTGATCTGATTCACTGTATGATCTAACAGTTTATTTTAAGATTGAATAGAGATTTATAGATACGTTAGCCCTTAGGCTCCAAGTTCACAAACTGTAGGGAAAGGACGACCTTGTTTGAGCTTCACACTTTCATTGTGGTGAATTATTTTGGAGTAGGGTTTTGGCCAGTTATTGTAGATATTTGTACATTATTCTAACACTTGTATTTTAGAATTTAAATTTTTTATTTTATAGCACTTGGGGTTTTGGGATTTTTAAATTTTTTGTATATATTGGGGTTTTGGGAATCCTTTGTATTCATTTTGTAGGTGAATCCTCAAGGCATCAAAGAGATTGAATTTTTTGTAGAGGATCTAGCCCTAAAGGTTAGGGTTTGAAAAGTTTATCTCATTCAAGTGTGACGTCCAACCTTCTTGAGCAATTAGTTTTGGGTTTTGTAGCAAATCTAGGCCTCGAAAGGCAAGATCTAGCCCTTAGACACCTTCCAAGCTCAACATTTAGCCAATAAAGGAAGATATTGGCCCTAAGGAGGTAAATTTATTTGTGGCAGGGCTTCAATCTGGCTCTCTCTAGAGGTACACTCCATCTATCAATCTATGGGGACTCTAAGATCGTCATACAAGTGACAAAATGTAGAAAGAATGATGATCAACTCCTTCCCCCAGTAATACATCAAATTAAGTTGTTGGCGAAAAAATTTGGCTCGATTGAATTTTATCATATAAGAAAGAACCTCAATGAGACTACGGATTCCTTGTCCAACCAAGGCACGCAGTTACCTCAAGGAGAAATAAGGTTTGATAACGGGACTATAACACCCAAGGCTATTCCTTTACAATGTCAAGTCTAGTTGAATTGGTTATGTTATTGAGGCAAGCCAAACAGGGGACAAGGTATTGGATCATCATATTTAATCTCATAGCGCTTAATCACACTGCCATTTTAATTGAAATGAAGCAAAGGCTCTGGGGGGGCATGGAGAATTCTGTCAATCAAGACAGGTGGGATGGAATTGTCACTCTGAAAAGGACACACGACAGATGGATTAAGGTGGATGAGGTAGTTAGTGCAGGTCATATGTGCGAACTTTCATTTTGTGATAACAAACCTCAAGGTGATGGGGTTTTGCGCATCGATCTCTGGAAGGTTCATCTGATTCTCATTATGGCTATTGCAAATGGTTCTCTGACGAAGCATGCAACATTAATGTGGAATGGAATGAGTTTGAAGCATATTGGGAAAGAGAAATGGTTTATATAGGAAGTCAGGGGTCCTCAAACAATAGTGAATGTGAATTGCGAAGTCACATTTGTCAAATTTACCTTTGTCTCTGAGAGACAGTAAGGAGGACTTCGGTTCCGTCCTCACCAGGATGGTAGAAGTACTCGAGTTTATAATTTCTTTAATTTTGCGTCACACGGAGCTGATTTCCGCTGACACTAGGGCTCAAAATGAACTGATGGATTGTCTAATTGGTCTTCTTGAGCTTAAACTCGAACGACTCTAGCTGGCTATGGAGATGATGGAATTTCGTTTGGAAAACCTGCCTCTAGCAGAAGAACGAGGTGCAGACAAGATTCACCTGCTAGATAGCGAAGTGGAGCATATGGAAATTGTATCGCTCAGTGGAAAAGTCACCGCCGGCCAAGAAGGTGAAAGTTGTGACTGAGCAGGTGACCAGGAAGTCAATCCCGTTGAGGATGTCGACGCAGGAATTGAAGCTCAGGAAGCCCAGGTTTTGGGGGATATGTAGTTTTCTTTTTAGTATTAGTCTATGTTATGCAGATATATAGTTTGTGGTGGGGTTTTTTTGGAAGATTTATGGAATACACCAATTCAGCTTAGTTAATTATAGAACAGAGGATAGAAAAGACATTATCTTTTTGAAATTTTGGGACAGATGTTTTGAATTATCTACATAATCTGTTAAAAGCTATAAAAGTTCCTGGCCTTCAAACTAGTTTTTTTAAATAAAATGAATACCCGTTTCTTTTTTAAAATAAAATACAGTAGATTTATTTTATATCTAGTTCCAATTCAACCAATACCTTTGCTTAACCCGAGGGCAACTTCCTCCTCCATGATTTGATTAGACATCACATTGTCCAAGTACATCAAAACTGCATATCTAAAATTGCATGTTAATTGACCAAATTCCGAATACCGATAGCTTTCTTATACAATATCCCTGACCCATAACTATTTGCTTCAACTCAATCGCACATCACATTGTCTAGGGACATTAGATCTGCAAAGCTAGAACTAAATATCAATTGACCAAATTCCTATTACCCGCAACTTTCTTGTACAATATCTATAATCGACAACTAGTTGCTTTAAACAGCATGATGATGCCCATGATGATGAATATTAATACTGAAACGAAAAAAATATCATGCATTCTTTTCTTCAGGCCATGTTTTATAAATTGCTATAAAATCTCTAATACAAACAGTCCTTTAACCCATTTGTCGACTAATGTCTCAAGTTGTGTTAAATGTTTCCACGCGTTTTGAATCAACAATTTTTATCCGTCTTTTCTGTGAGGAAATATGATGAGTCTATACAATACTGGCTCATTCTAACAACTTTATTCAAAGGAGAAATTCCCTAAGTTATTTGTGTCAGAAATTCTGCAAAGTAGAGTATTATTTTGCTTAGATCTACAAAAACGAAACGCTGTGTACTAAGTGCAGGCCAAGTACGTGGAAAAATCCTATTGGATGCATAGAAAGAAAGAAAGAAAGAAAGTATTTTTAACGTCCACGAGGCTAAAAATATCCTATGGGACAGATTGCTTCTCTATCTTGTTCCTGTATTCAGCCCTTTTCTTGTGGAGTTTTACAATAAACCCTCCCAGCTTCTCGACAAACTCTTTGCTGAATAGGTTATCCCAAGAGCTAGCTGTCAGAATACTTGCATAATTTTCCCCGTTGTCTTTGAAGGCCTTGCATTCTAAAATGTAATTCCTTTTAGTCTCCACTTTCCAGAAGAGCAAAAAATACATACTCTTTCCTCCCACGTTTCTTTTGGCCTTTTCCAGTTCCCTGTATCACAACGAAGTTAATGAGAATTTGTCCTTAATTGAACAATAAGAATTTTCGATCTCCAAGAAATATTGGCCCCTATGTACGCTTTTTGTTGATGATTGTGAGTGGGATTAAACTCTTCAATGTAGTACTTCTTCTTTCTCCCTAGCTCTTTCTCCCAAGTACGTTTGTGGAACTAATCCATGACAAAAAAATTTATCTCTTTACTGTTTGTGGGACACATGCTCAAGCAAATACCCCATTTACTAAACCATTTGTTATTCTGCCGCATCCAAGTCTTCTTTATTTTGCACAATCTGTCATTAAACACAACCTTAGGCCATCTACCCTCTTCCATTTGCTCAATTTTCTTTTAAATACCTTATGACTCGAACCATAGCAATTGCTTCAATAGGAGCAGCCCCTGTTTCACTTAACAACATAGCATAAGGAATTGCACTTTTAATTTTGTTGTTTTTAATCAAACGCATTTGAATTTTCTCAATTTGTTTCCACTGCATCTCGGTTGTGCTGCTGGCCCACAATTCACAACCGTAGAGAATCACCGGGATTACTAGAAGCCCAAAAAGAGTTAGAGTGGTTTTCTAGTCCCATAGCTTTACCTCTCTACACCTTTTTTGAAGAGCATAAAATGCTTTCCCACCCCCCAAAGTTATTTTCTTTCTATAACCATCCCAACTTAAATTTTTGTTGAAGTCAATTCCGAGGTATTTGTAATCTGCAACTTTCTCCATAATGTTTCCTTCAAAGTAGAACTTATGCTGGTCATGCTTTCTTTTGTTAGAGAAAACCACTACTTTTGTTTTGCTAATATTGACTTGCATCCCCACCCTTCTACAAAAATGTTCGAGGGAATGTAAGTGCTCTTGCAAACCAAGAGCCGATTTAGCAATCAGTATAAGGTCATCTGCGTACAAAAGAAGCCTTATAACGAACTTGCCCAAATGAATACTATCACCCCCTTGCGAATTTAGCCACTCTTCACACTTGTCAATATATAAACCAAAAAGGGTAGGAGACAATGGGAAACCTTGCTTGACCTCGATATCGCTTCTAAAACTCTCAGAAATGCCTGCTGAAGTTCTAATTTTCACTTTCACCTCTTCATACAGCCTATGCACAACTGCTCTCAAATGCTTGGGAACCCCGAGTTCCTCCATTCTGCACCAAAGCTTATCCCTAGGAACCGTGTCAAAGACTTTTCTGAAATCAACAAAGCAACAAAAAACTTCTTCCTTTTTTTCCCAAACTTTTTCAATGATGTGCCTTAAAGATATACAATGATCAACTGTGGAATGTTTAGGTCTAAACCTTGTTTGCCCTTTGGCACGTTTATCTCTTTCTTCTGCGCACTTGCTGATTTTCTTTTCTAACATGCTTCCAAATAACTTTGCAAACAAGGGGTTTATCATTATGGTTCTATAATTGGAGGGATTATTGACATCACCACTCTTGAAAAGAGATATTGTCATACTAATTGTCCAATCTAGCTACTGTGAGTTTGAATTTGAATTTGGCTTGGTGCTTGAATTTGATAAACGAATCTAACTGTTGCACTTGTTAATTTTAGAGCAAGCTAGCGTTTAGTGTTTTATTGTCTTCTAATATATTCTTTTAAATGTGTTGGATACGTCACGATAGAATTTCGATTTATGTGCAGAGCTCTGATTTATGTGTGTTGTGAGACCTACTACAGCTATGATGAAAAAAAGTGACTAATAGAAACATTGAAACCATAAACAATTTGCATGTCCTATGCTCACTTATACTGTACTCTTGTATGTCCTTTGTTCTTGTATTCTTTAATATTCCAAATAAGGTCACTGTTTCCTTCAGTTGATTTTGTTTTTACCATTTGAAGGATTTGGAGTGTGTTCAAAGCTCATCTGGTACCTACTTTCTTGTATACTTTGCAGATCCTGGATCTTGATCATCATCACCCAGATCAGTTCATAGAGACAGTCGGGCACAGGTTCTGGTTCAATGGGTCTGTAGCAATTGTTTCTTATCTTATCTTCGGATCTTTGCCACCAATCACCTATGCCTTCTCTTTCAGAAAGAGCGATGACAGGCTGCACAAATTCATTGCAACAAGTGTGGTGTCTTTGGTTTGTATCATCTTCCTTGCGTTGGGGAAGGCTCGAGTTAGGAGACAGTCTTACTTTCGAACTGTTATTGTCTACATTGTGACCGGCTTTTGCAGTGCAGTTGCTGGTTTCTTTGCTGGGGAATATATAAAAAAGCTGCTAGAAAACTGGGGCTTTAAGGCAGATTAAGGATCTCAAGCAGGCAGCGCCCTAGAAACATTTTTAGACTGATAATGCAATTTTTGTCCCCTCTTGAAAAATACAATCTGCTCTCTTTTTTACCATCAATTTTCCATGAAAAGATGGATTTACTGCCATTTCACTAGGATAAGCACCTACTAATCATGATGAAATCATGGGAAAGTTTAATTATCCAAGTTAAACTTTTTTTTTTTTGTTAAATTATAATTTTTTGGTTGTTTAAAATATAGCTTTAACTGTATATATGGATTTAGCACCTTCAAAAATCCCAGGACAACTGCATATATGGATTTAGCACCTTGGAAAATTTCAGGACAATGGGATTGTGACAAACTTGTACACTCCCAATTCACAACTCAAACTTGTAACTCTAACTGATCCTTGTCAAAATCCCTATCTGACTCTAAACAAATTCTTCCAAACAAAAAAAACTAAACTACAATCTAATAAAACCAAGCAAGCCATGTGAGACTATGTGATTCATTTTCCCTCCTACCAACTTTCAATTCTAATGTTTCCAACGAGTTCAAAGTTGCGTGTTTCTCTTCCTCAGTGAACTTAAAGATTTTTATATTCCTCTGGGCCTTTAAGCTATGGCAGAAACTAGTAGCTAGTATCTTCTGGGCCCCAAAGCTACAGCAGAAATTTTTATTTATACATATGGTCAAGGTTAGGAACAATATTTACATACTTTTCAATTTTCAAAAGGAGTTGTTTATTTAGTTAGAGGAATTGCTCGGACGGTCAAAATTGGTCGGAATTCGGGTAATTTTTTGTTTTTAAATCTTGTTATAGCAGTGTTTGAATCATGTTTTTGATGGTGGAAATGTATTTAGCACCATCGAAAACCTCTAAGGCACCCAAAATATTGAAGTTTCATAACTATAACCTGGATTTACAAAAATCCCTGCCGGATTTTCTTAAAATCTTACCTGAATTTCAATGATTTTCAAAGCAAAAAAACAATCTAGTTAGACTACTGCTTTTCAAAATAAGAAATAACAATATTGAACCGTCACTAATTGGAAAATGCATATTTATATATGCCCGCATCACTTTACACTTGAATATATATACAAATAAATATACTGAAAGTGAGATTTATTTACATAAGGCAACATTATAGGAAATTTTAGAATAATTTGAATCTCTATAAAAGAAGAGAATTTAGAGGCATGTCGTCTGTTCGAAAGTTTTAAATATCATGTCTTTAATTGTTTGTTATTTAATTGTTTATTATTTTAGAGGCATGTAGTCCTTTCTAAAGTTTTAAATATCATATGTCTTTAATTTAAGTGTTTGTTATGTTAGAGGCATGTAGTCCTTTCTAAAGTTGTTTGTTATGTTAGAGGTATGTAGTCCTTTCTAAAGTTTTAAATATTATATACTTGAAATTTTTTTGTTATTCTGTTTATTATTACATAAACATAGTTGTATGTTTTAAAGTTTTAAATATCATATGCCTTAAATTTTTATTATTACATAAACATAGTTGTATGTTTTAAAGTTTTAAATATCATATGCCTTAAATTTTTTGTTATTCTGTTTAGTATAAATTTTGAGAAACAGGGAAATGTATATTTTACAATATTCACTTATAAATACGGATGAATATTTTTGAATATATAACAATAAATATAATTATTATTTTTTTAAGATTTTAAGTGATTTATTTATATGTTAATTTATTTATTAAGATAAAAATATATGAAAATTTAGAAAAATTTGAATTTTTAGAGGAAGAAAATTTAAATGCATATAAAATTTTAAATGTGATATATATTTAATTGTTTGTTATTTTGTTTATTATTACATAGATATCCACATAATATACTTTATTAAGGAAAAACTATTATGGTGAATAGTAATATATATTCCATTTATAATTGAGAAATTATTATAGTGAATAATAATATATATTTCACTTACAACTATTTAACCATTATGTTAGTACTCATCTTTTCTTAGTGCTTAATATGAGAGAATATTAGGAAGGTGATGAGTTATCTTTGTAACAAGGACATAGATAAAATATTACCTTGATGGTATAACAATTGTCCAACATAACTGTATAATAGCATTTTCAAGCTACATATACAATACATCAAAATTATAAAGTTATAAATAGTTTTTTTCCTTTAACAATTAGTTAGTTTATACAACTTAGACAATTATGCCAAAGAGAAAAGCACCAGTGAGTACATATTTACATGTTAATTTATTTGTCCGTGAGTACATATTTACATGTTAATTTATTTGTTAAGATGAGATTATATGTAAATTTAGAAAATTTTGAATCATTAGAGGAAGAAAATTTAAAGGCATATAAATTTTTCCAAAATTTTACATGTATATATTTAATTGTTTGTTATTTTGTTTATTATTACATAGACACCCACATAATATATTTTATTAAGGAAAAACTATTATGGTGAATAATAACATATATTCTATGGTCAATAATAACATATATTTCAGTAGCAACTATTTAACCATTATGTTAGTACCCATCTTTGCTTGGTACTTAATATGAGAGAATATTAGGAAGCTGATGAGCTATCTTTGTAACAAGGATATAGATAAAATATTACCTTGGCATAAATATTGTCCAACATAGTTGTATAATAGCATTTTCAAGCTACATATACAATACATCAAAATTATAAAGTTATAAATAATTTTTTTCCTTTAACAAATAGTTTATACAACTTAGATAATTATTGACAAGGAGAAAAGCACTTGTGAGTACATATACTAAGTCTAATTCACTATGAACTATTATGAAGCATGGATTTTGCATGAGAAAATAAAATTGAAATTGGATTTTGATACCACACTAGGAAAATTCTTGATGTGAATTTATTAAATTTCAATAAATAAAATAAAATAAACATTAATTTGTTTTGAAAGACATTATAAATTTAAATATTTATGATACTTGTATAAAAAAATATTATGAGAAATCTTTAAAAGAGCTTTAAATATTAGAAATAAAGGTTTCATTTTGATACTTTAATAACTTCCCGATAAACAATGTAATGGAAGCTATTGAAATTAGCACATTTTAATATATTACATCCATTCTTCAATTTTGTTCTTTCTATATGAAAATCTAGACGAATTAGAATCTCTTGAGAGATGAGAAAATTTTAGAAGCATAATGACTTTGTCAAAACTCTAAACATGGTTAATGTTTTTAATTGTTCATTGTTTTGTTTCTTATTATTATGTTTTTTCTATGTGGTTCACGAACCTTAGAGATCAAAGACCATTGCATCCAAGAAATATTTGTATCGGGTAGATCCACTCGAAGAGATCACTTATTGTCGGCTCAACCATGAAGCCTAACCCTGAGGATGTCAAGAGACGTGACCTGCCATTTGTTTATTATTACATACTCATCCACTTAAGATATCCCACAAAGAAAGAGCTACCATGACAAATAATAACAAATATTCAACCTACAATTGTTTAACCACTATGCTAGTAATGAGGCTGGTACCTCCCTTCATATCCCCATTAACACACTCATCATGATAATCTTGGGACTAATATGGTATGAAAGAATATTAGGAAGGTGATGAAATATCTTTGTAACTAGGATATCTATCAAATATCAACTTGATGGCATAATAATTGTCCCCTAACGTAATTGTATAATAGTATTAAATTTCAAGCTTCATATACAATACATCAGAATTGTAAGGTTATAATTTATTTCCTTTATCATTTATTTTATACAACTTGGACAATTATGATAAGGAGGAAACCCCCAATGAGTATATATCTACAAATTCTAAATCATTATCTAATTATTTTCAAACATAAATTTTGTAAGAAAAAAAAAAAAATTTAAAAAGTAATTAGATTTCAATACTGCAATAAGTAGTCCTTAATGTGAATTTATTAAAATTTAATAAATAAGTCAAGTTTTAACTTTTAGTTGTTTTGAAATCTATTATAAATTCGAAAAACTTATGGAAGTTGCATAAAATTCTTATGAGAAATCTTTGAAAGTACTTCAAGTATTATAAGGGAAAGTTTCATTTTGATACTTTGAATAATTTTGATTGTAAAGGAAGCAAAGGAAATTGAGTGGAGGAAGGTGCATGATACAAATGCTTTACCACAATTGAATTATGTGGTGATCACAACATAGTGAAGTTTGCATTTGTGATATGGAAGAAAACCTATCTAATACAAATCCAAATCATACCTCTCACCTTACGAAGAAGGGATCTGATTGGAAAATGGTTTTACAAAAATGACAATGTTTGTAATTCTAATTCCATAGGAACCTCTTGAGATATCACAACCATGAAATTCACTTATGTCATTTCTATATGAAAATCTAAGCTAATTTGAATCTTTTGATAGGAGGGTAATTTAGAGACATAGAGACTTTTCCAAGAATCTAAACAACATATTGTACGAGGGAAGAGCTATATTAGTGAATAATAACACATATTCAACCTACAACCATTTGACCATTATGTTAGTAAGAGGGTGGGTACCTCCCTTTACATCCCCATTAACACAAGGATCGTGATAATTTTAGGGCTTATATGGTATCAGAGACTATTAGGAAGGTTACGAGATATTTTTGTAACAAGGATATAGATAAAATATCACCTTGATGGCATAATAATTGTCCCCCCAACATAAATGTACAATAGCATTAAATTTCAAGATTCATATACAATACATAAAAAATTGTATCATTAATATATAGTTTATACAAATTGGACAATTATGCTAAAGAGAAAACCCTCAATGAATACATATCTACAAAGTTTGATTCATTATCAACTATTTTGAAACATGGATTTTGCAAGAGAAAATAAAATTAGGTTTATTACCGCAATAGGTAGTCCTTAATGTGAATTTATTCAATTTTAATAAATGAAGCTAAATTTAACATTAAGCTGTTATGAAAGCTATTATAAATTCAAATAATTATGACAGATGCATTAAATACTTATGAGAAATATTTGAAAGAGCTTCAAGTATTAAAAGGAAAATTTTCATTTTGATAAATTTAATAATTTTTTTCTAAAGGATATAATGCAAGCTATGGCAGTTGAGCGAAGGAAGGTGCACACTACACTTTCTTTACCACAACTGAATTATGAGGTGATACACATCTTTGTGAAGTTTTCTTTTGTGGTATGAAATAATGCCTATATAATAGAAGTTCAATCCATGCCCCTCACCTTACAAAAAGGGGATTTGATTGGAAAATGGTTGTGGAAAAATGACAATGTTTGTAATTTTGATTCTATTGGCATCTATTGAGATATCACAACCATTGTTCACTTAGTGTCCTTTATACACCCTATGAACTGGCAATTTAAATAATAGAAAAATTTGAATAATTGGGATCTAGCATTGTTGTTACAGTGTATGCTGGTGTTAATGGTGTTGATATAATGGCACACTTAATAGCTCTAACCAAAATCCCTCATATTTTGGTAGATCATTATATAAATTTTCGTTTATTTTGGTACTTTTTGGGTGGAAAAATTGGAGTTGTTGGCTTGTAGGGCTCATTTTAGGAGTGGGACCTACTTTGGTGATTTAGGGTATAAGAACTTCTAAATCCTATTTGAGGCCTTAAATGGTCATTTCAGGGTTAGAACTTCATGAATGAATTTATTAACCTCTTAACATTCTTTTATGCATCAAGAGATTTCCAACAACTAGATCACATCACATCAATTGGAGTTTGTAAGAAAATGTTATGCCTACCATGGACTTATCCTATTGACCACTATGAGTTTGAGTGGATGCCACATAAGCTCACATTGCTCCATCATGTGGAGCTAGTCACTTGTGGAGTTTTAAGAAGATCCAAAACCATAACCCTAATCAAGGGATGAGTCATGAAAAAACTCTAACCCTAACCCTATACAGCTTTTAATCCTTGTTAAAGATTGAAACATTAGGAAATGAGGGAGTTGGTTTTTCATTTTGTTGTTCCATAATTGGCATGACATCAAGGAGTGGGACGGTGAAGCATAATAGAGGAAGTATAAGATCCTATAGTATCCATTTAGGGCACAATGTCAATTACAATTAGATAGTGCATGCACTTTCTTTGAACTTGCATTTCATAACTAAGTATTAAAGACAAAGAGTATAGGATCATATTTTCACTAAGATTTCCCCATATTAGGTTTTCCCAAGGTACATATAGTGTTTTTTATATGGATGGTGTGTGATTTTTTTAGCTTATTTCAGTTCAATTTCAATTTATTTCATTTTTTAGGCTCTATGCCAATAACATTAAATGTAAGTCTAAAACAACTCACTACATAATAATATAATTCACAATAATATTATGGGATGAACTATTCCAATGGAATTTCCATGGTAGTTTGCAAATAATATTGGTATCGAAGAAAGTTTATTTAGGGTTTTTATAGGGAGTTGTAGGATGAAAAAGTTGGCATCAAGAAGAGATCTTAAAAACCTAGTCATGGTGGTTGAGTAAAACTGTAACAATCCATGGAATGATTTGGGGGAGAGATTTTAAAAGCTATAAGCACAAGTTGCTAACATTTCTAGCAATATGCCCATCCTTATGGTAGCTTTAGAGAACAATTTTAGACCTTTTATGGAATTTAGTAGCTCTAACTCAAAAGCTATCTCAAATGATAATTTTGGAGATAAGGAAAAAACAAAAAAGGAGTAGAAAAAGGAGCTAGGGAAAGAGAGGTCAAGTTGTAATGTCGTCACTTATTTTGGAAAGAGAGGATCCATGGAGTGTTGTCTACTGTTGTAGAGGCCCATGGCTCTCTACACACACCCTATATGTGCTAATGTAGCCCTATGGAGGGTTAGGACCCTGTATAGGGAGACCAAACCTAGAATGGACACCATCTGCAATCCTGCATAATATCCAATGCGTCCCCTAACCTTCTAGTATAACAAGTCATTAAAGTAATTGGGCAAAATACCTCACAAACCCTGGAAAACAAGTGTAAACTTCATAATGGCATGCCCTTCCATAGTGGGCATTGGCATATGCTAATGTCTCCAAGCTCCAAAGGGGGTTAGTCAGGTACCTTATTAGCTGGTTTCTACCTTTAGAGGGGATAGTATGTCCAAGGTACATCCCTCAAATGGTGGTGGCATGTGATAAAGAGGTGTAATGGAATAGAGAATGATAGGGGCAATCCTCGGCCACATATCGAGGCACAAGGGTAGCTAGAGAAAGGGAAGCCCACACCTGGGTATGTAATGTGTAGGAGGGAGAAATCATGGTACATGAGGTGCCCTGACCTTGATTTTTCCACCCTTCTTTATATGCCTTTCGCCTTTTATGATTTTTCTTTAATTAATTTCTCGGGGCTCAAAGGATAAGAGTGTGTTGTGTAAGATATAGCAGTGATTACCCCCTTTTTGGTAGGGCAGTTCATTTCCCTCCATGGGTTGGGACAATCATGGGTTCCTGAATGATAAAGGAGGCTCATTTAGGTTCTATGGAACTAGGGTGATGGCCATGGGTATGGGGTAGAGCTCATGTATTGGGTTTTGCCCACGTGCTAATTATGTTTGTCCCGACCATATTTTGCATCTTGTGGTACATTTTCTTATTGAATGTGGCCATTTATTCTTTTACTTTTCTTTTTAGCTACTTCAACCTCTGGGGCATCATTCTAAGCCTGACCCAAGGTGGGGGCAAGGGAATGGGGAGGCCAACCCTATGTGGGCCCAGTGAGGAAATGTGGACTAAGGTGGGAGAGATGATGAATGGGGGTATAGTGAATGGAAGGGGGGTATATGTAAATAAGGGAGCCAGACAATGCAACCAAAGTCAGGGTTTCCAAAGTAGTAACACCCTAAAACTAAATGGTCAGTAAAGGAGATCCCATGGGTCTAAAATGCAAGGGTAACATCCAAAAAAGGTCAAGGGGACAAAAGCACAAACTAAGCCCACTCTTTCCGTCGATTCCCCCCATCAATCCAAGTCTATAAGTGTCCATGATAAGTAAACCCAATACTCAATTACCAAATGACAAGACTGTTAAATTTGGAAACTAGGGCCAAACTCCATGTTGCACTTCTCATATGATGGAGATGATATTTTTTTTAGATACCTCTTTCAGAGAGGTGCAAGATTGATCTATAGATCATCTTGTTTGGATGAGCAGAACTTGTATTTTGAATTTATTTTTCCACACATGTGCAATTTGTCAAGGTCGACCAGAATTGTAATGTAGGTTCACTAGCCCCAAAATTTGTGTCACACACCCACAACCATGGATATAAAAATGAGATGCATGATGCTCATTTTATCATGCATTCATCTCACACATCTCTCTCTCATCTAATCGGTTCGTATAGCCTTAGAGGCTTCTCTCTCCTCCACACGTGTGAAACAACAAGCTGCAATTTTCGGACCGGTTTAGAGTTTTTCTGGACAACGTGGACTAGCATTGACTTTGGGTCAAATCTCATCATTTGACTACGTTTTTTAGCTCAGAAATCGGATTTGAAGAGGCTGCATTTGGAGGCCAAAAACTAAGGTCAAACGTTAACTTTAACTGTAGCATTAATTATTGTTTTGACTGTAGACTTTGACTTCTGCGTTGACCAAAATTGTGAACTGTTTTGGGTTGCGTTTGACTTTGAAGGAATGTCGAGTTTGACTGAGTTTGACCAAGTTTGTTTGGAGGTTGAATTGTTCGTTTGACTAGCCAAGACTTTGCTAGCTAGGGAATGCTATTGACTGTTCTAAAAGATATTTTCTCTCTCTCTGCTCAATAAGAAGAATTACAAGAATATGTGTCTCTTGTCTTTGCTAGTCTTCTGTCGATTTATTTTATGTTCTATCAGCATTTCATTTCAATGGTTATGTGATTGCATATCTGAAATTGAATTGGGCTAGTAAGAAGAATTGAAATAAATTGCTCTAAGTATAGAACATACCATGGTTAACTAAAATTAACATGGTATCGGAGCTAAGGTGAAGACAAAGGCCAAGCAAGAGTGAGATGAGCAATCACTGAAGTTGAATAGACAAGGAACAGGGAAAATGAATTTCTCTTTCTTAAAAAATGATGATATGTTGAATGATAAGTCTGATTATCATGCTTGGAAAATGTACTTGGATCTGACATTGGAGAATCAAGATGTTATGGATTATGTGCAGGGAAAGATCATCGAGCCTTCATCTAAAGCACCAGTTGCCACTAAAAAAAAGTACAAGAAAGGGGAAAAAAAGGCGAAGAAGGTCATCAGGGATTCTATACATAAGCACTTGGTTGCTTATATCTCCGAGTTGGGCATATCTAAGGAGATGTATGATAAGTTGGTTAGCATGTTCAAGGCAAGCAATGTTAATCAAATTCTCTTTTTGAAGAACAAGTTGAAGAACATCAAGATGGACAAGGGAGATTCCATCCAATCCTACTTCATGAGGATCGCCGAAATCAAGAATGATCTCTTAGCTATTGGAGAGGCTATAGCTGACCGAGAGCTCACTCTCATTGCTCTTGGAGGAATTCCTCAGCCATGGTATGTATTTAATACTACTATTCTCAATAATAATATAATTCCTGATTTTGATGAATTGTTGATGAGATGCACTCAAGAGGATATAAGGATGATGGGGAGAGACCATCCCTCAAATGGGAGTGGAAGTGACCCTACTGCCTTCACCGCTCATGCAAAGAAGAGGAACAATGCTAGTCCGAGAAATCAAAGTCATCGAAGAGAGGATCCCAAAGGAATGAAGGGAAGATGTTACAATTGTAACTAGTTTGGTCACTATGCAAGAGAGTGCTCCAATAAAACGGACTCTCCTTGAGATGATGACTGCAACAACAGCAACAACTTCAGGGGGAATGATCAAAGGAAAAATAGGTTCAAAGGAAAGAGGAAGGCTCCCTCTAATCGAAATAGAAATAGAAATGGTCAATATTTCAAGAGGTCAAGAAAATCCAAGTATGATGAATCCAATGTTGTTGATAATAAGAGAAATGAATATATTCTTATCTTTGCCCTCTCTTCTTCATCTCCTTCTGAAACCCTAGACAACTGGTTGATTGATAGTGGTGCCTCAAGGCACTTCACTAGATATAAAGATTCCCTCTCTGATTTGATTGAAAAGATACTAATTTGGAAATTATCCTTGGAGACAATGCCACCTATCCCATGAAAGGGACAGGGACTGTGACCCTTCATTTAAATCAAGGTCCAATCCTCCATTTGCATTATGTATTGTACGTACCTAACTTGAAGAAGAATCTAGTGTTTATCTCGGAAATGGAAGACAAAGGATTCAAGGTGGCGTTCATCGAGGAAAATGTACACATTTGGAAGAGGAATTTCAAAGAAGTGCTCACACTTGGTTTTAGGGTTGATACACTTTATCAGGTCTAGGAGCCATGACATGCAACACGACTCTTCAATCCGATCCACCGAAGGTTTTCACACCTTCATTATAAAGCCCTTTCCGAAGAAAGGAAAGTGGTGACGGGTATGCCCGATTTCAAAAATTATCATGAAGGTGTATGTCAGGGTTTTGCCGAAGGAAAGAATACAAGGGAACCATTCCCCTCAAGTGTCATGAAGACATTTGATATTTTATAATTGATTCATTCTAATCTATCTGGTATACTACTCGTAAGATCCTTGTGAGGATACTTATATTCTATCACTTTTATAGATGACTTCTCCCGCAAAACTTGGATATACATTTTGAAGAAAAAGGACGAAGCATTCAAGTGGTTCTGCACGTTCAATGTCTTGGTTGAAAATCAAACTGGGAAGAAGATCAAAATTTTGAGGACCGATATTGGAAATGAATATGAGTCAAATGAATTCAATGACTATTGTAGAGAAGTTGGCATTAAGAGGGAGACCACTACTTTGTATACTCTCTGTTGGGGTTCCCATGTTTTGGCAAGGTTGGAAATACCAAAAGATGAGACAACATCAAACCACTTTCAGACCCTATGATCTATCCCTCCTGGGTCCAAAGAGGGATCTCTCTATGATTGTCAAAGGTATATGTCTTTGAAGCTCAAAGTTAAGGTGTTATGCTAGTTATAAAGCTCGAAGTTTGTTCGTTTAGTTGTTTGTTTGGTTGTTGAGAATCAGGAAAGAAGGGTTCAATATAAGACAAGGATGAGCAAAGAGGATTTAAGGAAATGAGAGATAATTCCAGGGAAACATTCAAGACCATTGGGCAATGGAGTCAGGAAAGGGTTTACTTGCTATTCAATATGCAGGCTTTCAGTTGGGCTAGTCATCTAAAGCATTGGATCTTAAAGATGACTGTGTGATATGAAATGGTAAGAGGGAAAGGTGAAAGCAAGGAAACCATCCAAGGTGACCTTTAGAAATCAGGTTCAGAGACAGGGCATACCATTGACCACCTATGACTCTAAAATCCAAAGGCTAACTCTTCAGAGAAGAAACATTAAAGATTTAGAACACAAAGTTAAAGACCTAAGATCAGAGAGAGACTTTGAACTCCCAATGGTTCGACCTCCAGCTTGAGGGATCTTAGGAAAGGTTCAATTAATTGAAAAGGATCCTAGTGAGATAAAGACAGAGTTCTAGACCTCCCAGTGTTCCCAATTCATTCAATTAAACCTCAACAAGAACATCTGAAGCTCTGACCACAATAATTCATACATCAGCTAGCAGGCAATAACATCCACTACATTGGTTAAATTAATTGAAATTAATCCTCAGATACACTTATAACAGAAAAACATTGAAGGCAAGGAGAGCAGAAACATAGGGTACCTAACAAGGATAAATCCTATGCCAAATTTCTAATGCAAGCCAGTAGAAATGCAATGAAATGAAATAAACACAAAGATAGAAAAACATCACCAGCTGCTTTAAATCAGGATCCAAAGAAATGTGCTTGTCATATTAAGAGCAACACCAGTCAAGTAAAACATTGCCAACAGCTTGAAAGTTCAGTCTGAATACATCTTCCTCAGCCTATCTTACAACTTTACACAGAGAACATGTCTCAAAGGAAACAACTTGCAATTCTTTGATAATTGATCAACAACAACCTTCACAATGAGTTTCTTCCTGATTTTTATAGCTGAAAGATGAGCGGAGGAGGTAGGTGAAACACTAAATGAAGCATTAAAACTCAGAAAAGAAAGAAGGCAAAAGCCCATTCAGTTTTAAACTCTGTTCATTTATCTCTGGCATGCCTTGGACGAAAGAATGATCTTCTTCAGGCTTTCGTTTACTCCGGTATGGCTCTGATGCACTATGGCTGTAGTACTCTGTAGTACTTTTGGTGCATAAACAAAAGGCAGATTGAGGTCTGCCATGCTGCATAACAAATGCTCTGGTAGCATAGGACTGTTCCGTCTGGGTGGAAATCTTCTAAGGAACACGGTAAATAAGGGAACAATATAGGCGCTTTGTCCTTTCACAGGTAGGAATGTTCTGCTGATGCAGCTGCCCTGATAGTATTGTTTTCTGTGCGTTGGGCCTTCCGTGTCATCCATAATGTCGTTGAACTGGTACCTTTGCCTTCTAAATCCTTGAAAAAGGCTCAAAATCTTCTATTACGTGCCTTGAACTCTCTGCTGCTCCACTGATACTCTTTACCGCTTCCACGTTTGCCTTCTGACTGCGAAATCTGTGCTTTAATGGCTCTGGGGAAGATTTTACAGAGTTTAAACTCTGTTCTTTAAATGCAAGTCCTGTCATTTTGCCACTGTATTAAACACTGTGTAATCATGGCGGCTTTCACCACCTGATAGCCCTGCAAACACGAAACCTATTAAGAAAACCATGCATGGAGGTGGTGGATGTAGGGGAGTTAAGAGGATGGAAACACGGCGGTGATAAAATGATGAAGCAGTGGTGAAAAATGCGTAAATGTGACCTATAGGGTTATGGTAGAGAAATGAGCGTGGGCCATTCGATCATGGTCTGGTGATGAAGATCGACGGCGGAGATTAATCCGTGGGATGGCGTATGAAGTTGGGCGGAATGAATGTGAAACATTAAACTTTAATGTATATCACTAAAGTTTGGATATAGGCGGAAATATAAAGAAATGGATTGAAATGCAATGAAAATGATCGTGTGGTGAGACCCGGCATGGGTGGAGGGCGATTCATTTAGAACCGTCGGATCTCAGGAGGAGATCGACGGCTACGATTCAATCAGAGGGGAGAAATGGGAGGTTTGACAATCCATTTGAACAATGGTGCGACTGGTTCATGGCCGTTGGATCTTGGATTAAATGGACGGTCGAGATTGGATCGGGGAGATCGCAATCACAAAAGGCGGAAGGTGGTAGTGATTGAAAAATGCGATTGTGATTGGAGTGGGAGAGCACGGGCTGTCGAATCTACAAGGGAATCAACGGTGGAGATTGGATCGGCAGGGGACAAAAAGAAACGATGGGAGGGGAGCGGAACAAATCTGGACCGTTGATTCTCGGGACAGATGGACGGCTATGATCTAGTCGGGGATCGCAATCTGGGGACAAAGAGTGGCACCATTTTAAAGTTCCGATTGCGATTAGCGCTGAGCCGTCTGATTCGGGTCTGGATCGACGACGGAGATTGAATCGACGGTGAAAAGAATGGGGCGACGGGACGCGATGCGATAAGATCTGGGCCATTGGATCGAAGGGGAAAACGATGGCTAGGATTAGATCGGAAGATCACAATCGAGGGGTACAGGGGTGACACATTACAAAAGTTCCAATTGTGATGGGGCGAGGAGTGCGATTGGCGCTCGATCGTTGGATTGGAATAGCAGATCAACGGTGTAGATCACATCGCGGGTCTTCTGGACCAAAACTCAATCACATCGAAGTTTTTTGATTAACACAGAGATGCGCCGGTCTGCAAGTTGCGATTGCGATTAGTGCCTGGACTGTTAGCGCTTGGTTCTGGGTGCCGGTTATGTGGGGAAGTGGTTAAGGGGCTGGCGGAAAATGGGTTGGGCCTTAAAATAAGGTGGAAAGTGGGTTTTTTGCCCATTTTAAGTGCATTTCAAGGCCAATGAAAGGTAACGATAGAGGGAAGAAAGGGGAATCAGACCAAACAAGGGGCGAATATAGGGTTTAAAGGGGATTTTGGGAGGATTTAGAGGGTGAAAGGGGGACTTTTGACAAAGGGGAGAAAAGGGTAAAATGGGACATTTTGCAGGGATACAAGGGGCAAAACAAGGCCTTTTGAAGCACAATTTTTCATCATCTATGAGGCTTATTGACTCCAGAACAGCAGAGAGAAATGATCAAAGGGCGGGGAACATGAAGAGGCTTCAAGGGTGATGTGTTTACAAGATAAATGCATTCCTTGAAGGCTCATGAAACAATTTAGCCCCCTGTTTGCTTGTCAAAAATTTATGGGGGGGCTAACACTCTCGAACAAAATGGTGTTGTTCAAAGGAAGAATAGAACCATTTTGGAAGCTACCCGTGCCATGATATATGACTAAGTTCTTTCGAAGTTCCTATGGGGAGAACTTTCCATTACTGCTATGTATGTTCCAAATATATGCCCACATTCTGCATTGGACTCCAAAACTCCTGAAGAAATCTTCTCTAGTAAGAAGCTTGATGTATCTCATTTTAGAGTTTTTGGAAGTACCATATATTTTCATGTGTCAAAAGAAAAGAGAAGAAAGTTAGATGCTTCTGGAAAGAAGGGAATCTTTGTGGGCTATAGTGAAACCTTGAAGGCATATAGAATTTATGTATTTGGTCAAAGAGAAGTGGAGATATTTCATGATGTCACCTTTGATGAAGATATTTCCCTCAAGAAGGTTAGAAATATTCCTATCTCAAAGGAAGACAAAGAAGAAGAAGAAGTTGGAAGCTAGGAAGAACCGAAGGATGAACTGATGCCCAGATTTGAAGGTCCGATGGATCCTATAGATCCACCTTCTTAAAATTAAAGAAGACCCTCATGGCTTAGAGACACTCTCGAAGATGCTGAGACACATATTGCTCCAAGGGGAACATTCCGTGAAAGTAACAAGCCAAATAGGTACCAAGGGTATTTAGCAGCCATGAGCACTATTGTACAATCTGAACATGGAATATTTGAAGAAGTCATGAAGCATATAGTTTGGAAAGATTCTATGCACAAGAAATATGGGTCAATCATGAAGAAAGATGTTTGGGATGTGGTCCCTAGACCAAAGGACAAATCTGTTGTCACCTCGAAATGACTCTACAAGATCAAACATGGAGCCTATGGAAGTGTTGAAAAGCGCAAGGCAAGATTTTTTGCCCAAGAATTCTCTCAAAAGAAAGGCATAGATTATGATGAAATATTTTCACCTGTTGCCCATTGCACCACCATCCGATCAATCATTACCCTTGCTGCATTGCAAGGATGGTGTCTACATCAGATGGATGTGAATAATGCCTTATTAGATGGCTCAATCAAGGAAGAGGTCTATGTGGAACAAACTTTGGGGATAGAAGTTTGAGATAGAGACACACATGTATGCAGGTTGAAGAATACCCTCTATGGGTTGAAGCAAGCCCCCAGGGCTTGGTATGAGAGGATCGATAGCTACTTGATGAAGCCACGCTTTACTCGAAGTGATGCTGATCCAAACCTTTATTTTAAGATTGATAATGACAAGACTCTCATTCTGATTCTCTATGTGGGCGATCTCTTCCTGGCAGGTGTTGACCGTCTTATTCATCAATGTAAGAGGGAGCTAGCTTCTAAGTTCAAGATGAAGGACCTAGGACTGATGCACTATTTCCTAGGATTGGAGGTCTGGCAAAAGCTAGGTGAGATTTTCCTTTCTCAAGGAAAATATGTTGTGAAGTTGCTGGAGAGATTTGGGATAATGGATTGAAAGTCCATGACTACTCCGATGGAACTCAAATTTAAGAATTTGTGTGGAAGTGCTGTTGGGCTTGAGTTGGGAAATCCCACCGAGTATCGTCAACTCATAGAGGCCTTGATGTTCTTAGTGAACTCACGTCCAAACATATGTTTTGCAATGATCACATTCAGTCAATACATGGTTGAGCCTCATCACATTCACTAGATTGGTGCCAAGAATCTCTTGAGATATCTCTGGGGCACAATCAACCATGGGTTGAGATACACTGTCAGGAGTATGAGGCTCCATGGATATAGAAATTCTGATTGGGCAGGTATTGTGGTGGATTTTAAAAGCACTTATGGATGTTTCTTCACCCTAGGTTCTCCTTCAATCTCTTGGATGACCATAATGCATGAATCAGTTGCTTTGAGCACTGCCGAGGTCGAATAAATTGCAGCAAGTATGGCTTGTTGTGAAGTTGTTTGGTTGATAAAGCTCTTCAGTGAGTTATTGGGGCGTGTGTTGGATACCACTATGATCCTTTGTGACAACCAAAGGGGGATTTGTCTTTCATAGAATTCTGTGTTCCACGACCGATCCAAGCATATTGATATTAGGTACCACTTTGTTCGGGACATGGTAAAATGAAGCACTGTAAGGCTCCATCACATTGGGACTGATGAGCAGGTCGCAAATATTCTCACGAAGCCCCTAGGGAAGGTCAAATTATTAAGCTTCCATGAGAAGCTTGGTATCATGGATAGACCCTATTGTGAGGGTTCCGCTTGAGTTGGACTATGAGCTTTGGGAGCTCTAGGGGGCTTGGGGATAACTACTTGGAGCTATAAGCAACCATAGGGCTAGGTTCACCTTACCTTGTTGGTGTGCTCTTTCCCCACCATTATGATATTGAGCTAGTTCACCCTCTCTTTGATCTATGCCCCACATGCATCCTACCCATGTAGTTTGGGACTCATGGGAAATACTTCTCATCTGGCTAATGAGTTGGGAAATAAGGTTAGAGACCATAGCATTACCGATGGATGCATCATGTATTTTCATACTTTCTATTTCTACGATGGAATGTGTCCAACAACTTGATTTGGGATCAAGTCTGGTTGAGATTTTTACCTGTAAACTAACTTCGAGTCAGTTGAGAGTGGTAAGGTCTTTGTGACTCACTCTCGATGATATTTTCTTATTGTTTCTTCTATAGCAGAGCAGAACCAGCAAAGAAAACATAGTAGGATGACATAGGATTGCATAATGATATACGATAGTACATGATGGTACTGGATGACAAGATTGCACAAGTGAACAGATGGATTGGGTAGGTGGAGTTATCCCTAGTTGAGAGGGAGTGTTAAATTTGGCAACTAGGGCCAAACTCCATGTTGCATTGCTCATATGATGGAGATGATATTTTGTTGGATTCCTCTTTTGGATAGGTGCAAGATTGATCTAAATATCATCTTATTTGGATGAGAAAAACTTGTATTTTAAATTTATTTTTCCACATATGTTCAATTTGTCAAGGTCGACATGAATTGTAATGTAGGCTCACAAGCCCCAAAAGTTGTGTCACACACCCAGAGTCATGGATATAAAAACGAGAGACATGATGATCATTTTTTCATTCATTCATCTCACACATATCTCTCTCATCTGATTGGTTCGTACAACCTTAAAGGCTTCTCTTTCCTCCACACGTGTGAAACAAGAAGCTGGACATGTTGACTAGCATTGACTTTGGGTTAACTCTCATCATTTGACTGTGTTTTTTAGCTCAGAAATCCGATTTGAATAGGTCGCAGTTGGAGGCACAAAAACTAAGGTCAAGCATTGACTTTGATCGCATTGTTGACTATTGTTTTGACTGCAGACTTTGACTTCTACGTTGGCTAGAATTGTGGATTGTTTTGGGTTGTGTTTGACTTTGAAGGAAGGCCGAGTTTGACTGAGTTTGACCAAGTTTGTTTGGAGGTTGAATTTCTGGTTTGACCAACAAAGACTTTGTTGGCTAGGGCATCCTGTTGAATGATGCAAAATATATTTTCTCTCCCCCTCTGTTGAATAAGAAGAATTACAAGAATATTTGTGTCTCTTGTCTTGGCTTGTCATTCGTCGATTTATTTTATGTTCTATCAGCATTTACTTTCAATGGTTATGTGATTGTGTATCTGAAATTGAATTGGGCTAATAAGAAGAATTGAAATAAACTACTCTAAGCATTGAACATACCATGGTTAACTAAAATTAACGACATATCTTTAGGTTCGAGAGGCCTGCCTTCAAACATATGATCAATACATATGGGTGAGGGACCACATGGTTGGCTCAGGTGGCGGAGAAATGGCACAACGAGCTAGTTGAGGGCTACAAGGGGGTCGGTTGAGGTCCATCATGGAGAAATTTTTTATCCTAGGGATATCACCCACGAAGTGGTGGGTAACAGGCTTCACTAGCACAACCTTCACAACCCACCATAATTTATGCATTTAATTTCTCTACAACATGTACCCTGAGCTAAGGATATGTCTGGAGTGTTAAAACATATCATGCAACCTCCTACTTTGGGAGGGAAATTTAATCCTTTATATTTCACCTCCAATGGCTCAAAGGGATCGAACCCTACCCTCAATCAAATTCAGCCTTGATAAAAGAATTCCTAGGCAAATAAAGACAATGGTATTGAACCCCTGGTGAAGAAAAAACTTGATATGCCAATGCTACTTGAACTCCACAACAACAATCCGTTCCCAAAAAAATTCTGAATATAGTGTGAAGCTCGATTTCTTGGAGATTGGCACTCAAACCCTCTACTAGATGCAACTCGACCTTTCCCTTTTTCTGCAAATTTGCTCCATGATTCCCTTGATGGAAATAGACTCGGCCTCCCAAATACAAATGTGTCATGTTGACCACACTTTGTCAGCCATTTGAGAGAGAAGTGTACACGGAAGTGGAGACAAATTTTCAAAGATCAGAGTCATTAGTCAGCATGAATTCATCATTGTAAACCCAATTTCAGCAAGGTCTATTGTAAATTATGCTAGTATGACTATTTAATTATGTAACAACACCTAGGTAAGCCTATGATTTTTGGCAAAGGATTTCATCGTAGGAAGTTTTTTAACCTCCCCAAATTATGTGTGTTTGTAAACATGCATAATTGGCAGATTTTTTTTTCTAGCTATAACTCCAAAGCTAGGGTGGATTTCATTGACAAGGTCATAAGTGAGTCATAGTGTTTATCGAGTCTATTGCAAAGTGTGTTTAGGAATAATTTTAGTGTATGGTCCCTCATGTAGGGTCTGGTCTAAATGTGTATTTCCCCTTCCAAGGATTGATATTGTAATATTTTGATGTAAAAATATTTTAGTGCATGGCCCTTCACAATGAGATACCATGGCTAAAATGAGGGTGGAAAATTAATCAAATCCTCTCTAGGATCAATTAATTATTTTTTTCTGGCAAAATTAAATAAAAAATCGAAGCCAGAAAATTAATTAATTTTGAGTCAAAAATAATTATAGAGAAATTGATTTCTCTCCAAATAGAAAATAGTAAAAAATCATCTTTTTTAAAAAAGAAGTCAATTTTTAGAGGTTGTAAAATGGATTTTTAGGAAAATTTGAGCCCTTGGTGGTTAAGTCAAAGTCAATTTTTTGAGGAAATTAATCCAAAGACTGACGTTGTTTGAGCTTCACACTTTCATTGTGGTGAATTATTTTGGAGGAAAGTTTCGGCCACTTATATTTTTCAAAAATATTCATCCATGAAATTTATTTTAAAAAAATTCAAAAAATGAGCTATAAAGATTTAATTTGCTAATAAGAGCTAACAATTTTATTTTCTAAATATTATAGATATTTGTAAATTATTCTAACTGTTGTATTTTAGAATTTAAATTTTTTACTTTATAGCACTTGGGGTTCTGGGATTTTTTTTTTTTTTTTTTTTAAATTGATGTTTTGGGAATCCTTTGTATTCATTTTTCAGGTGAATCCTCAAGCCATCAAAGAAATTGAATTTTTGGTAGAGCATCTAGCCCTCAAGGTTAGTGTTTGAAAAGTTGTTCTCATTCAAGTGTGACGTCCAACATTTGTATGACACCCTCCAAGCTCAACATTTAGCCAATAAAGGAAAATGTTGGCCCTAAGGACGTAAATTGCTCTGTCGCAGCTTTGATCTAGCTCTCCCCAGAAGTACACGCCATCTATCAATCTTTGGCGACTCTAAGATCTTCATACAAGTGACAAAATGCAGAAAGAAAGATGATCAACTCCTTCCCCAATAATACATCAAATTAAGTTGTTGGCGGATAAGAAAATACCTCAATGAGACTGCGGATTCCTTGGCAAACCAGGGCACACATTTATCTCAAGGAGAAATAAGGTTTGATAACAGGACTATAACACCGAAGGTTATTCCTTAACAATGTCAAGCCTAGTTGAATCGGTTATGTTGTCTAGGCAAGCCAAACAAGGGACAAGGTATTGGATCATCATATTTAATCTCATAGCGCTTAATCATACTGCCATCTTAATTGAAATGGAGCGAAGGCTCTGGGGGAATGGAGAATTGCGTCAATCAACACAGGTGGGATGGAGTTGTCACTCTGAAAAAGACACAGGACAAATGGATTAAGGTGGATGAGGTAGTTAGTGCAGGTCATATGTGCGAACTTTCATTCTGTGATAACAAACCTCAAGGTGATGGAGTTTTTTGCATCGATCTCCCGAAGGTTCATCTGATTCTCATTATGGCTATTGCAAATGGTGCTCTGGCTAAGCATGCAACATTAATGCGGAATGGAATGAGTTTGAAGCATATTGGAAAAGCGAAATGGTTTATATAGGAAGTCGGGGGTCCTCAGACAATAGTGAATGTGAATTACGAAGTCACATTTGTCAAATTTGCCTTTGTCTTTGGTGTTGTATCAACATAATGGAGAGTTCTCTGAGAGACAGTCGGGAGGACTTCGGTTCCACCCTCACCAGGATGGTAGAAGCACTTGAATTTATAATTTCTTTAATTTTGCGTCACGCGGAGCTGATTTCCACTGACACTTCAAAACGAACTGATGGATTGTCTAATGGGTCTTCTTCAGCTTAAACTCCAACGACTCTAGCTGGCTATGGAGATGAAGGAATTTCGTTTGGCAAACCTGCCTCTAGCAGAAGAACGAGGTGCAGATAAGATTCACCTGGTCGATAGCGAAGCGGAGCAGATGGAATTTGTGTCGCTCAGTGGAGAAGTCACCGCCGGCCAAGAAGGTGAAAGCTGTGACCGAGCAGGAAGTCAATCCCGTTGAGGATGTCGAGGCAGGAATTGAAGCTCAGGAAGCTCAGGTTCTGGGGTATATGTAGTTTTCTTTTTAGTATTAGTCTATGTTATGCAGATATATAGTTTGTGGTGGGGTTTTTTGGAGGATTTATGGAATACACCAGTTCAGCTTAGTTAATTATAGAACAGAGGATAGCAAAGACAATATCTTTTTGAAATTTTGGGACAGATGTTTTGAATTATCTGCATTATCTGTGAAACTCTATAAAAGTTCCTGGCCTTCAAACCAGTTTTTTTAATAAAATGAATACCCGTTTCTTTTTAAAAATAAAATACAGTAGAGTTATTTTATATCTAGTCCCAATTCAACCAATACCTTTGCATAACCCGAGGGCAACTTCCTCCTCCATGAGTTGATTAGACATCACATTGTCCAAGTACATCAAAACTGCATATCTAAAACTGCAAGTCAATTGACCAAATTCCGAATAGCGATCGCTTTCTTGTACAATATCCCTGACACATAACTATTTGCTTCAGCTCAATTGCACATCACATTGTCTAGGGACATTAGATCTGCAAAGCTAGAACTAAATATCAATTGACCAAATTCTTATTACCCGCAGCTTTCTTGTACAATATCTATAATCCACAACTAGTTGCTTTGAACATCATGATGATACCTATCATGATGAATATTAATATTGAAACGAAAATTGATCAGTCTATACAATACTGGCCCATTTTAACAATTTTATTCAAAGGAGGAATTCCCTTTGTTTGGTAAGTTATTTAAGTCAGAAATTCTGCAAAATAGAGTATTATTTTGCTTAGATCTACGCAAACCAAATGCTTTGTACTAAGTGCAGGCCAAGTACGTCGAAAAAATTCCTATTGGATGCATATTAGCTACTGCGAGTTTGAATTTGAATTTGGCTTTGCCCCTAAAATTTGATAAACGAACCTAACAGTTGCATTTGTTAATTTTAGAGCAAGCTAGCGTTTAGTGTTTTATTGTCTTCTAATATATTCTTTAAAATGTGTTGCATACGTCACGATAGAATTTCGATTTATGTGCAGAGGTCTGATTTATGTGTGTTGTGTGACCTACTACAGCTATGATGAAAAACAGTGACTAATAGAAACATTGAAACCATAAACAATTTGCATGTCCGATTCTCACTTATACTGTACTCTTGTATGTCCTTTGTTCTTATATTCTTTAATATTTGGAAATAGGCCACTGTTTCCTTCAGTTGATTTTGTTTCTACCATTTGAAGGATTTGGAGTGTGTTCAAAGCTCATCTGGTACCTACTTTCTTGTACACTTTGCAGATCCTGGATCTTCATCACCATCACCCAGATCAGTTCATAGAGACAGTCGGGCACAGGTTCTGGTTCAATGGGTCTGTAGCAATTGTTTATTATCTTATTTTCGAATCTTTGCCACCAATCACCTATGCCTTCTCTTTCAGAAAGAGCGATGACAGGCTGCACAAATTCATTGCAACAAGTGCAGTGTCTTTGGTTTGTATCATCTTACTTGCGTTGGGGAAGGCTCGAGTTAGGAGACATTCTTACTTTCGAACTGTTATTGTCTACATTGTGACCGGCTTGTGCAGTGCAGTTCAATGGTTTCTTTGCTGGGGTATATTTAAAAGAAGCTGCTAGAAAATTGGGGTTTTAAGACAGATTACGGATCACAAGCAGGCAGCGCCCTTGAAACATTTTTAGACTGATAATGCATTTTTTTGCCCCCTCTTGAAAAATACAATCTGCTCTCTTATTTACCATCAATTTTCCATGAAAAGATGGATTTACTGCCATTTCACTAGGATAAGCGCCTACTAATCATGATTTCATCATGGACAGTGGACAGTTCAACTATCTGAGTTATAATAAAGTGCCGGGAAAGTTCAATTATCAGAGTTAAACCATTTTTTATCAAATCATAATTTTTATTTTTTGTTGTTTAAAATGTAATTTTAACTGTATATATTGATTCTTTATCTTTTGTTGTTTAAAATGTAATTTTAACTGTATATATGTAATTTAGAACCTTAAAAAATCCCAAGACAATGAGATTGTCGCAAACTTGTACAATCTGTTGAGAATCTGGAGGGCTTAGATTAATACAAATTCTCTTCTTGATAACTACTTGTTCTTATGTATTTCTTCTTTCACTTAGTTATTCCTTCATCAAGTTAATTATCAAAGTACTTAATCAAATGTAGAGACAGAATTATGTTCACCTGTAATTGAGTATCTTGAAGTATAGTTAGGAAGGTAAATCACCTTCCTTACTGGAGGTTTCTGTCCTTTACAAATTCTTTACTCAGAGATAACTTTATTATATCCTTTTGTCAATTTCAAATCTTTAGTCACTTCCGCAATTACTAACCTTCAGCTCCTTCTGTAGAGTCTGTCTTTTAGTTACCTTTGAAGTTGTGTCATTCAGTTCTTCCTTCAGATAGGTCTACATTCAAAAATTGTTCTTGGATCTGCTATCTTTCAAACACTGTCACCTTCAGACTTGAACGCAGGCAATATTGTCCTTAGATCTAACCTGTTATACCTTCAAACTAATCCGCAATTCCTGTTCCTTCTTCTACGCTTGTTAACTTCAAACTTCACTGTAATGGTTCCTTAAATATTCACACTACCTCAGAGATATGTCTGCACTACTTTTCTGTCTCTTATTCGTATTGTATCACGCACATACTAACACAGTATGACCGCAAACCATTTTGTGGAGCCCGCAACGTGTATATATATACTACGTCTTAGCTTATAGCAACCGCAGGGTCTTCTTATGTATATGCACCGTCTCTGCTGTGGTAACTGTGTGCGTATCCTCTGTCTCCGTAAGTCTGCTAGCTATAAGAGAACTCGTATTTAATTGTGCTATCTGCATTACTTCAGGTCTGTCTGTTATTCTATTTCTGTCTACTCCACAAACCACATTCCAAATGATCCGCAACTATGGTTATATATATACATGACATTGCTTGCTATTAGGCCGACCAATTAGCTGAGTGATAGGCCAACTTGAATTGCTATTTCTTCATTATTTAATGTGGCAACCTTGATGTAACTATAGCTTGACTTTCATCGTTGATTATGGGCTAGACCGAAGGTCTTGGAGCATATTTGTCACTTAATTACATTTTATATCTTTGACTCCTTCTTTTCATATTTACATAGTCAACATGAAGACCGACCTAGTTACACTTTTCAACAATCCCTTTTCACTAGAGAGGTATTCATACAGGTACATGGTTACTTTCAAACTGAAGAATCTCATAAGAAGAATCGGATTGGTAATCGCATTTGTATAGCATCATATCAACCAGCATTGTCCTAGTGCAAGGCCTTGACTAACAACCCCATCTCTTCAACGACACAATGGGCTACAATGCTGGCGAGACACATGACTTATAAACACCTTCGTCATTGTCTCTCCAAGGTACATACTCCACCCGGGTGTTCCCAAAGTATGACCTTCCTGGACTATTCTTCTCTTGCGTAGCTAGCCCTCAAAAAATATCGGTCCCCGACTACCCTTAGCTTGAATGCCCGATCACATTCTCAAAGAGTATCGAATGCCAGATGATTACCCAATCCTCCATTCTGTCTTCCCAAGACCAGAATGATGTGTCTATCTCTCCCTCTCAGGGAGGACCTATTCCACAAGAGAATGTACTCATTCTTATACAAAGAATGTACCTAAGTTCATCCTTAGGAATTACCAAGTTTCTTCCAATAAGAAACTTACCATCAGGCTCCCTCTTAATCAGGGACCTCCAACAGCAATGGGAGACACCCAGCTGCCCATGAAGAATTCATGTCCTCAATGTCATGGATTTCGATATTGAGGAATCTCCATCTTTTAGCTTCATATGGCACAGATCATTTATCACTTTTCTCCTGAGTCAAGTCAGCTGTCAGAAAGTGATCCATCAGACTTCCTTATCTGGTCCACTTGTTATGCCATGTTGTTTTCCTTCGAATCATCTCCAAGGATCATACATCCTTTCTTATGATTAGCAACCCTGCACAAAATTGATCCAGATAAACATATACATATGAACTTTTAGAACAAAAGTTACCTTGATGATTGTCACATATACTCAAACTTCATAAAAAAAAATTTAACCTTCTTAACTTTGTCATATAGTAAATATAAAAATCTATACAATATAAGGAATGATTGCAAATATGATATAACATAGGTGCTAATATTATTCGTACTGTAACATATTAACTTTGGAATTTCAATGGTCCTTATATATTAATTAACAGTAATTATCGGAAAATAATTAACAAACCACTATGGGTTTATTACACCTCCGCCTTACTTGTCATCTCGTTGTTAATGTGGTCACAGCTTTATTGTATTAGGCATTTATACATCTTGATTTCTACCCGGATTTCTTTGTGACACCTGTGCGATATACACAGCCTGTGAAGATCACAATGTAACAAAAATTGATCCATGACGTTGATTGTTTTATTGGTTCGATGACTTTGGGTTGAGGCGGGAACTGGGCCTAGGAAATCCTGCCAAGCCTTAGTTCTTCGCATTTGGCTTACTCTGCATGTCAATCTCTTTGGTGCGAAGTGCTGGTTCATTGGGGTTTTTCCGCCACTGTGGCCGATTCTCTGTGTCAATGGACGATTTGGTTGCCCACGGCAATGCCAAGCTCGACTCAAAATTTGCAGGAGGCTCACATCTTATAAACTGGCCTGCCATTGAAGATTTTCTCTAGGTTCTGCTTCGTCCAGTCTCCGATTTAGTTATGCCTTCAAGTTATTAATTCCTTCATTGTATTACTTGTTTCGTTGAAACCCTCTGTTTTCCATTTTGCTCAATTAGCTTATGGTTTAGCTGCTAAGACGATTATGGCTCGTTTATCCCTTTTCTTCTTTGCGATACAGGGTTACGAGGGTAGTGGCAACCAAATTTTCTTCGACGCTCTTCTCAGGTAAGCTGTTCAAATGTAGGGTTTACATTCTTATCAAATTCAAACTATATTAACCATAATACATATCTTTTCAGTTAAATTGTTTTCGCTTATCCGTTTCATTTTGGCAGGTAAGGTTTCAAAGCTTCATAGAAATTTTCTTCTGCGGAAAGTTTCATTTAACAAGGTTCGGCTTCTACTTACTCTGCTCCGAACTTCTCCAGGTATGCCTCGAGGGTTTTGTTGTTGTACCTGAGCGGTCCTTAAGATGATTTATGCATACAAGTTTTCTTGTTTTGGTCTCAGAAGCTCGAACAATCCCCTTCAAGATTTACTGTTCCTCACGGGAACATTACTGTAATATCTATTAATGAAAATTATACAAAACATTCCACCTTGGAACTGTAAATTTTGTTAAAGGGTTTTTTCGTTTTGCTTTGAAGATTTTGGTTCGAATTGATTTCCACAATTTGAACGTTCTGAGTTTATCCTGAATGCTTTAACATTAATGGAACTATTTTGTTAGAACTCAGTTTTCTTCCTTAAAATTATAATTTCGTTTTATATAAACTATGTACAATCCTTGGAATTTGACCGTGTTTGTCAATGCGTTTTCTGGGTTGTCTATTATGATTTCAAGGACAAATACAAATTACTTCCTCAGCTGTTTGCTATGGTTTATATCTACGGAATTTCTCATGCAAACTTTACTTGATTAAACCCTAGCATAATGCTGCTATTAAATGCATATAATGTTTATTCTCAATATATGTTTATTCTTGTATGAGAATACTGTATAGATTTCTACATTGATTCTCCCAGGTGACCGGACCACCATTTTTCCAATGTTCGATTAGTTTTCTAATTTATATAGAAAATAGACAACCAGGTTTTGGGACTGGGTTGTTTATCCTAACCCTTACCTGACAGTCTTCCTCTGTTATTACTGGTTTCTACCATTGTACAGTTAAATATAATAGTATTGCAGCTTTGAAATGATTGTAAACATTACTATTTTATCTTTCCCATTCACTAGCAGGAATTATTGACATAGTATAACAAATCTATAAAATGATAAGGGTTTGTACCGTAAATGTTTTTCATTCTGTAATATATAGAACCCTGATTCTCTTAAGATTGATTTGTTTCTTCTTAGTAGGTCGAATTACTTTGAAAAGTACACATAATCTGAAAATTATTTTCCTGTTTTCATGAAATACTGCTAAATGTTTTCTAGAATTCCTACATTATTTTATAACAGTTCTTTTAGGAAAGAAATATCACAGTAAATAGTTCTTAAAGTAATTCATCTTCTAACAGTGAAAAATAAAGTTACTAATATTTAAACAATTGAAAATACAACAACTTTTGCACTACTGTACATACCATTCTGATAACAGTGTTTCTAAACAATATAAATCACATAAAACTATCAGATTTAGCTCTGCATGTATACTTATCTGAATGTAAAATTTTCAGCTGCGGTCCTCCCAACCATCAAGTGAGGCTATTACGTCCTCCCTGCCCCCGTGCTCCAAACTGAATGGTTCGGGTTAATAGTGGAATATTATTTCTGTTGTGACCTCAGGACACCCAGTCTAGTTAGAACCAGAAGTTTCAAGAAATTTTTGAGTGTAACTCCACTGGTTAATACCAGCTCAAGAATTTTTCACTCTTTCCTTTTTCCAATCACAGTACCCCTACTCCTCTCTAGAATCAGTCCTTTATCCTAGAGGAGTAGGTAATTGTTTCTAACTGTTCCCCAACCTCTTTTTAGTTCTTGGAAACATTTACCATCAACTTTTTTTTACTTTTCTTATTCAGTTATTTTTCATAACAGTTCTTTTATTAAATAACATTAATTGTCTCAGTTTTTTCATTAACATAACAATAAAATTACTTAACTAGTAATTCAACTAGTTAGCAATAATGTAGTTGTCACAACTTCCCCTCCTGGAAGTAACACCGTCCTCGGTGTTTCACTTTAGCTCTGAAAAAAGTTATGAGTAAGCCTTCCGTATGAACCCTTCATCCTCCCAAGTAGCTTCATCTGGGCTGAATTTCTTCCATTGCACTTTCACCTGGGTGATAGCTCGCTTTCAGAGCATGATTTCCCTTTGGTCAAGTATGCATTGCGGCTCGACTAGGAATTCTCCGTCCGGTTCTACCTGAAATAATAAACAATTTCTAGGTCAATTTCTCGCAAAGGAAATCATATTACAAGTTAGGATTTCATTACTATCCTACCTCTATATGCTGCCAATGAATTATATGCTTCGAATCATGTACATAATGCTTCAACAGGGGCACATGAAATACATTGTGTACTCGGATATGGTTGGGTAATGCTAGCCGATAGGCTATAGGTCCTACCCTCTCCAAAATCTCAAATGGTCCACAAAATTTGGGAGCCAATTTGGCACAAGAGGCCCACTGCAAGGTACTCCTTTTTGGCTTGATTCTTACATACACATGGTCTCCTACTGCGAACTCATGATAAGACCTTTTCTTATCTGCATAGATCTTCTGTCGATCTTGCGCAACCTTCAAATTTTTTCTTATTTTCCTCACCTTTGCTTCCATTTCCGCAAGCATTTCGGGTCCCAACATTAGCTTTGTCTCAGGGCTGCTCCAATTTATGGGCATGCGGCACTGCCTCCCATACAGGGCCTCGAAAGGACTCATTTTTAGAGATTCCTGATAACCGTTGTTGTAAGCAAATTCAACAAGGTACAGGTAATCTTCCCACTTAGTTGGCTGCTTCATCACATACATGCGCAACATGTCTTCTAGAACTTGGTTCACTCGTTCCGTTTGATCGTCAGTCTGGGGGTGATAAGCAGTACTAAAGTTTATCTACGTTCCCAATCCTAAAAACAAGGTTTTCCAAAAAGCAGAAGTAAACTTAACATCTCGATTTGAAATGACAGTCTTTGGAATTCCATGTAATCTAAAAATTTCCTTCATGAAAATGTCAGCTATTTGAATAGTCTTGTAAGTAGACTTTATGGGTATAAAATGTGCAGATTTACTCAATCTGTCCACCATAACCATTATGAAATCATTTTGTCTTCTTTTTTTTTCGCGGTAAGCCTGTGATGAAGTCTAGGGATATAACCTCCCACTTCCATTCGATTATGGGTATGAGCTACAACAATCCTGCAAGATGTTGATGCTCTACCTTCACCTGCTGACATTCCAAACACTTACTTAGGTATTCAACAATGTTCTTTCGCATACCAGGCCAGAAAAATACCTTTCTAATTGCGGTCAACATCTTTTGGTAACCCGGATGACTTGCATAATTGTTGCAATGATATTAATTCATTATCAACTCTTTCAGGTCCAACCGATTAGGCACATATACTTTACCTTTGAAGGTTAACATTTGATCTTCATTTATTCCATACTCAGATGTGCCTCCATGCTTTTTGATTTTTTCCATTTGATGCCACAAAAACTGGTACTCCGGATCTTTTTGTGCTTCTTTCTTTACTTGCTCTGAAAATCCATTCTCCAGCTGATTGTAATATAGCTCATATATACCATGTAATTTTCTACTTAATGCATTAGCTACTCGATTTTATTTCCCTTTGACATGCTGAATATCCATGTCAAACTCACTCAGGAAAGCATTCCATCTTGCTTGTCTTGAGTTCAAATCTGCTTACTTGAAGTAACTCGTCAAGCTACTATGATCTGTTTTTAATACAAAATTTATGCCCAGCAAGTAGTGTCTCCATACTTGGAGTGCATGAACTACTGTTGTCAATTCCAAATCATATGCAGAGTATCTTTGCTCATGATCCTTCAACTTTCTAGATTCATAAGCTATCACTTTGCCTTCCTGAGACAGGACTGCCCCAACGCCTTCTTTACTTGCATCCATACATACTTCGAATTCTTTGTTGGGGTCAGCTACCCTTAACACAGGAGCTGTAGTCAAGAGTTTTTTTAGTCTTTCAAAATTGATTTGGCACTCCGTGGTCCATTTGAAAACTTTTCCTTTCTTCTGCAAGGAAGTAATAGGGAAAGCAATTCTGGAAAAAAATTCAATAAATCTTCGATAGTATCCAACTAGCCCCATAAAGGATCTAATATCTGCCACGTTCTGCGGTACTCTCCATTCCATAATTGTTTTGACCTTTTCAGGATCAACAACAATTCCCTCTACGGAAATAACGTGTCCCAAATATTGGATTTCTGATTTAAAGAAATCACACTTGCTAAAATTTGCGTACAACTGATGTTTCCTTAGTAATTCCAACACAATCCTCAAATGTTCTCTATGCTCTTCCTGATTTTTGGAATAGATAAATATATCATTAATAAAAAATAGTATAAAATTATCCAGGAAAGGATGGAAGACCCCGTGCATTAACCTCATAAAGGTTGTTGGTGCATTTGTAACCCAAAGGGTAGCACTACAAATTCGTAGTGGCTATACCTTGTACGAAATGCTATCTTGCAAATGCTTTCCTCCTTGATTCGAATCTGGTGGTACCCAGATCTCAAATCGATCTTGGAAAACATCGTGGCCCCTTTCACTTGATCGAACAGATCATCAATCCTTGGTAAAGGGTACTTATTCTTAACTGTTAATTTATTGAGCTGCCTATAATCCATGCACATATGCATGGTCTCGTCTTTCTTTTTCACAAACAGAACTGGTGCTCCCCAAGGTGACACACTTGGGTGAATATGACCCTTGTCTAGCAGTTCCTGTAACTGCATCTTCAGCTTGGTTAATTTCGACACACCAATTCTATAAGGAGCTATTGACACTGAAGAAACTCTAGGCATTAATTCTAAAGTCAATGTCTCTTTTTGGTGATAATCCAGGTATATTTTCTGGAAAAACGTCCAGGAATTCTTGCACCACCAGTATACTGTCCATTGTAGGCAATTTCTCCTTAGAATCTGCATACCCCACCTGAATAGCATATAACTGGCATCCCTTCCTTATACATTTATTCATTTGGGATGATGTTATTGGGTATGGCTGTAATGGTTTTCTGATTCCTTGAATTTCCTTTTGGGTTCCGTCCACAGGGGCTTCACTGCGGGAGCAATACCATACCACGTGGGTTCATATTGGGGGATATATAATGAGAAAAAAATGACATTATATATTGGGGGATATATAGGGGGTAAAGGGTTTTTATATTGGAAAGTATAAAAAATGGAGCTCAAAGTTAATGAAAAAATATGAAGGGGTATAAAAAACGTTAATGAAAAAATGGATACCTATAATATATAGTGAAAGTAGGGGCTTTTTAAATTGGGAAGGTGTATTGGGTTTATATTTGGAGGGGCTTAAATAATGTGATTTTTAATGGTATTTTCCAATATGTAATCAAATTAAGGGTATTGTTTAATATGTTATGATCACACGTGATATGTTAGAGGTTCATTGAGTGAAGCCCCTGTGGTTCCGTCATGCATTCTGTAATAAATAATTTTTTCCTTATAGTCCACTAGGGTCCAATGTTTTTCCAGCCAATCCATACCTAATAAAACATCATAGAATCCTAATGGAAAAATATTCAAATCTACTTGCAACTGCTGATTCGAAATTTCTATAATACAGTTTGAAATTTTAGCAGTCACTTTACGCTTTGCCCCAGTGGCTAACTACACTAGCCAGGAACTTTTAAATTTCTGATCTTTCAATTTACACAATTCTACCACTCTGGGACTACTGTAGCTCAGACTTGCGCCTGGCTCTACTAAATAGTAACAGAGTGAGTTAGTATTTTACCTTCTAGTTCAATCATCGTTGGCTGATAATCTGCTCGCAGTCCTCTAATGCCGCATTAATACGGGGAATGTTTTGTGCTACATCTCCCACAGTAGAAGCTTCCTGCAAGTTTGTTACAACATCATTTCTTGCTCGTTGTGGGTAGTTTTTGTAGTAATGCGTTTCACCACAACCCCAACATTGTAAAGGTGGTTTCGTCACCTACCCTTGCTCAGGTTTGCTGGATGCTTTTGTAGGATTTTTGTCTGCTGGCCATATATTCCTTTGATGATTTCTGCCAAACTGTTTGCTGCCAGGATTTCGTGCAAAATTCTTAAAATTGCCACTTTTGGCACCCTTGAAACTCGAATTACTTTTTTGTCCTTTCTTTGGCTGCCAAGTCTTGCCAACCTCCCCTTTCGCCTTGGACTGTTGATAGCACATTCGAGCTTTACGAATGGTTTCATCCATAGTCCGAGGATTTACAAATTCTATTCTTTCTTTCATGTGTGTTGGCAGACAGCTCAAAAATCTCTGCACCTTAGCCTTCTCCTCTCGAAGATATGGAACATAGCGTAATAGTGAGGTAAAATTAGTAATGTATTCATCCATGGTCATCTGTCATAGCTTTAGATCATGAAATTCTTTAGCTTTTTCATCATAAAATCTTTCAATCAGGTACTTGTCCTTGAAGTATTGCTGGAATGATTCCCAGGTGACATCTTGTTCTTCAATACTACGTACATTTTTCACCTCCTCCTACCACAGAGTGGCTTTCTCTCTTAGCTGGTATATTGCTAATCTAGCCTTCAGGTTGCTGTTATATTCATACACCTGAAAATACTTATTCATATTTATTAACCACGCCTCTGCGACCTCCTTAGCCTCACCATCAAATGTTGGTGGTTTTATTTTATGAAATTCTCCTTGAAGTTCTACTTTTTGCCTCTTGACTTCTTGTGGATCTTACAAGTTGCCAGATTTTGCCTCATTAAAATTTGTATTCTTACTCCGCTGAGAGGGGCTCCTTTCCACCCTTTCTGTAGTGTTATTTCCTATTTGCTGCTCATTTTCTTCTTGCGCACCTTTATCAGTACCGGGATGTTCCACCTCCTGGTTTTGTTTATCTGACAGAATTTTTAAAATATTTTCCTGGTCTTTCAGTAATCGCTCGTTATCTTTTCGAACACGCACCATTTTCTCCTGCAGTTGTTGAACAATATTTAACAGGAAAATAGTTTGGTGTTGTTGTTCTTCTAACAACCTACTAGTTTTTTATTGTTGTTTGACACTTAGCTAGACCCACATCTCTGGGTTCATCACTGGTTGTACTTGGGTTTCCCTAGTGTCTTGAGGGAGCTGCAGCGGGGTTCTTCTTCACATAATGTTTCTGCTAGATGGCTAAATTCTCTCTTTGTCTCTCTCTATGCATCATTTACACACAACTTCATTGTTAGTTGACCCTTAGGGTCCTAGCGTATGAACGCTGCTCTGATACCACTTGTCACATATACTCAAACTTCATAAAAAAAAAATTAACCTTCTTAACTTTGTCATATAATAAATATACAAATCTATACAATATAAGGAATGATTGCAAATCTGATATAACAGAGGTGCTAATATTATTCATACTGTAACATATTAACTTTGGAATTTCAATAGTCCTTATATATTAATTAACAATAATTATCAGAAAATAATTAACAAACTACTATGGGTTTATTAAACCTCCACCTTACTTGTCATCTCGTTGTTAATGTGGTCACAACTGTATTTTATTGGGCATTTATACATCTTGATTTCTACCTGGATTTCTTTGTGACACCTGTGCGATATACACAGCCTGTGAATATCACGATGTAACAAAAATCAATACACACCGCTGATTGTTTTATTGGTTCGATGACTTTGGGTTGAGGCGGGAAGTGGGCCTAGGCAGTCCCGCCAAGCCTTAGTTCTTTGCATTTGGCTTACTCTGCATGTCAATCTCTTTGGTGCGAAGTGCTGGTTCACTGGGGTTTTTCCGCCACTGTGGCCGATTCTCTGTGTCAATGGACGATTTGGTTGCCCATGGCAATGCCGAGCCCGACTAAGAATTTGGAGGAGGCTCACATCTTATAAACTAGCCGCCATTGAAGATTTTCTCCAGGTTTTTCTTCGTCCGGTCTTCGATTTAGTTATGCCTTCAGGGTATTAATTCCTTCACTGTATTACTTGTTTCGTTGAAACCCTCTGTTTGTCGTTTTTCTCAATTAGCTTATGGTTTAGCTACTGAGACGATTATGGCTCGTTTATCCCTTTTATTCTCTATGATACAGGGTTACGAGGGTAGTGGCAACCAAATTTTCTTCGATGCTCTTCTGAGGTAAGTTGTTCGAATGCAGGGTTTACATTCTTATCAAATTCAAACTATGTTAACCATAATACATATCTTTTCGGTTAAATTATTTTTTCTTATCCGTTTCATTTTGGCAGGTAAGGTTTCAAAGCTTCATATAAATTTTCTTTTGCGGAAAGTTTTAGTTAACAAGGTTCGACTTCTACTTACTCTGCTTCGGACTTCTCCAGGTATGCCTCGAGAGTTTTTCTGTTGTACCCGAGCGGTCCTTAAGATGATTTATGCATACAAGTTTTCTTGTTTTGGTATCAGAAGCTCGAACAATCCCCTTCAGGATTTACTGTTCCTCACGGGAACATTACTGTAATATCTATTAATGGAAATTATATGGAACATTCCACCTTGGAACTGTAAATTTTGTTAAAGGGTTTTTTTTTTGTTTTTTGCTTTGAATATTTTGGTTCGAATTGATTTCCACAATTTGAACGTTCTGGGTTTATCCCGAATGCTTTAACATCAATGGAACTGTTGTGTTAAATTCGATTTTCTTCCTTAAAATTATAATTTCGTTTTATATAAACTATGTACAATCCTTGGAATTTGACCGTGTTTGTCGATGCGTTTTCTGAGTTGTCTATTATGATTTCAAGGCCAAATACGAATTACTTCCTCATATTTTTTCTATGGCTTATATTTACGGAATTTCTCATGCAAACTTTACTTGATTAAACCTTAGCATAACACTACTATTACATGCATATAAGGTTTTATTCTGAATATGTTTATTCTTGTATGAGAATACTGTATAGATTTTTACATTGATTCTCCCAGGTGACCGGACCACCATTTTTCCAATGTCCGAGTATTTTTCTAATTTATATAGAAGAGAGACAACTAAGTTTTGGGACTGGGTTGTTCACCCTAACCCTTACCTAACAATCTTCCTCTGTTATTACTAGTTTCTACCATTGTACAGTTAAATATAATAGTATTGTAGCTTTGAAATGATTGTAAAAATTACTATTTTATCTTTCCCTTTCACTAGCAGAAATTATTGACATAGTATAACAAATCTGTAAAATGATAAGGGTTTGTACCGTAAATGTTTTTCATTTTGCAATATATAGAACCCTGATTCTCTTATAATTGATTTGTTTATTCTTAGTAGGTCGAATTACTTTGAAAAGTACACATAATCTGAAAATTTATGCATAGCTTCACTTTTCTATTTTCTGGTAATTATTTTCCTGTTTTCATGAAATACTACTAAATGATTTCTAGAATTCCTGCATTCTTTTATAACAGTACTTTTAGGAAATAAATATCACAGTAAATAGTTCTTAAAGTAATTCATCTTCTAACAGTGAAAAATAAAGTTACTAATATTTAAACAATTGAAAATACAACAACTTTTGCACTATTGTACATACCATTCTGATAACAATATTTCTAAACAGTATAAATCACATAAAACTATCAGATTTAGCTCTGCATGTATACTTACCTGAATGTAAATTATTCAGCTGTGGTCCTCCCAACCATCAAGTGAGGATATTACGTCCTCCTTGCCCCCGTGCTCCAAACTGAATGGTTGAGGTTAACAGTGGAATATTTTTTCTGTTGTGACCTTAGGACACCCAGTTCAATCAGAACCAGAAGTTTCAGGAAATTTCTGAGTGTAACTCCACTGGTTAATACTAACTCAATAATTTCTCACTCTTTCCTTTTTCCAATCACAGAACCCCTACTCCTCTCTGGAATCAGTTCTTTATCTTAGAGGAGTATTTAATTGTTTCTAACAGTTCCCCAACCTCTTTTCAGTTCTTGGAAACATTTACCATCAGCATTTTTTTTACTTTTCTTATTCAGTTATTTTTCATAACAGTTTTTTTATTAAATAACATTAATTGTCTCAGTTTTTTCATTAACATAACAATAGAATTACTTAACTAGTAATTCAACTAGTTAGCAATAATGTAGTTGTCACAATGATGATATTTTACCATGACATCTTCTTGTAGGCATCGGCATCTTTCATTCATATTGACACATCTCCTAATGATATGTTTTCCCAAAGGTCTTCTTCTTTACCAGACTTTCGTTAGAGTCTACATATCTTCCTAGGATATCTCCTAGTCACATCTACTTAGTCACTGGATGATAACTGCCTCTAGACATGGTTGCATTTCATGATCTCTTCCTTTCTACACATTCTTCATTCTCAGAAACTTACAACTTTTCCAGTTTCTTGTTTATGTACAATCACCTCATATTCTATGAGGTCATATTATGTTGATTTCATCTGTTAGTGCACTGAGAGATCCTTCTTCATAGATCATACTCCTAAATACTGAGGTATATTACCTGCAACCATATGACATGATTTCATAGCATCCAATATCAGCATGTATGTTTGCATACCTCATAGCCATCTTCCTTGAGTCATCATGTAGCAGTTTATCTTGAATGAAGAGCTTCATTTTTTTGACCTGCTTCCAAAATACGTCATCACATCCCAAAATTCTTTCTCCATGATGACCCTAGATTTGATGACTGCTTTACTTTAAGTAGAGAGGTTTTCCAGAAGCTTCTTCCCCGAGAGCTCCTTCCATGCTTTTATCGAAATGCTTCTTAATGTAAATGATATTGTACAATTTTACAATTAATCAGAGATCACTTATAGAGGAAGATGATCTCAATCATAATAGAGATCTCTTGCTTCCTCCCTCTTAGATATTTTAGTGTCAGGTTCTTCTCTTTCATAAGTGGCATGGGCTTCTTCCTTTCTCCTCTTGTCCTTTCTAGATTTAGGACAATATCTTTTATAATGTCCAAGCTCATCACATCCAAAGCATCGCACGTTGTTCATATTTCTTCTTTTATTCTGAGGGCCAAATTTTCCTTTCTTCCTTTCTTCCTGTATGAAGCTACAAAGGCATGATTCTCTTCACTTGGTTCTGTATCAACTTTGGCCTTTAGTCTTGTTTACTCTATTTTACAAAGAGACCATAAATCTTGGAATGGAGTGGCTTCATTCTTCCCATATAGATTGGAAGTGAAGCTTCCCCATTCTTCTGGTAGAGCATTCAACACCACTGTTGTCATCTCAATGTCAGACATCACTTCTCCTAGTTCCTGCAATTGATCTCTTATTTTAGAAATCCTCATAAAGTATGGAGCGATTCCTGCTTCCCTTGATAATTTCATTTTGTATAGTTCTCGTCTCAGAGAGATTTCTTCTCCAGCAGTACTCACAAAGAATAGCTCCACCAATTTCTCATATATTTGTTTTGTAGTCTTTAGTTTTGATACGTAGGGAATGAGAGAGTCTTTGATGGATTCTATGAGAATCCTTTGGGCTCTAATTTCTCCCTTCATGTACTTAGCATGGGCTGAAGTATCTTCTTTTGGAGGTTGAACAATAGATCATTCGATATAATCCATTATTTCGTCTTCAATTAAGTTTAAGTCTGTTCTTTTCTTCCATGCACTAAAATTTGATGATCCAACCAGCTTGTTGCTTTCTTTACAAAAAGGCATCTTGATAGATAGTGTCATTAATACTTACTTGAGTGGATGACTTTCTCTTTTGGCAGCTTTCTTGATGGTAAAGGATGTCTTCTTGAATGTGAATCTTTGATGACAAAGATTACTTACTTGAATGAATTGATATAGATAGAGAGCCTTCCTTGCAGATTGATTTGATCCTTCAACCCAAACTTTGATCTTTTCTTCTTGTATTGTTTAATTTGTCAAGCATCCCTTGCATTCAGTACCTTAGCTTCGATACCATGTTGAGAATCTGGAGGGCTTAGATTAATACAAATTCTCTTCTTGATAACTATTTGTGATCTTACTTATGTGTTTCTTCTTTGACTTAGTTATTCCTTCATCAAGTTAATTATCAAAGTACTTAGTCAAATGTAGAGTATCTTGCAGTATAGTTAGGAAGGTAAATCTCTGATTTACCTTCTTTACTTGAGGTTTCTGTCCTTTACAAATTCTTTACTCAGAGATAACTTTATTATATCCTTTAGTCAATTTCAAATCTTCGGTCACTTCTGCAATTAATAACCTTCAACTACTTCTGTAGCGTCTATCTTTTAGTTACCTTCGAAGCTGTGTCATTCAGTTTTTCCTTCAAATAGGTCTACATTCAAAAACTGTTCTTGGATCTGCTATCTTTCAAATGCTGTCACCTTCAGACTTGAACGCATGCAATATTGTCCTTAGATCTGACCCGTTATACCTTCAAACTAATCCGCAATTCCCGTTCCTTCTTCTACACTTGTTAAATTCAAACTTCACTGTAATGGTTCCTTAAATATTCGCACTACCTCAGAGATAAGTCCACACTATTTTTCTATCTCTTATTCATATTGTATCACGCTCATACTAACACAGTATGACTGCAAACCATTTTGTGGAGTCCACAATGTATATATATATATATATACTACGTCTTAGCTTATAGCAACGGCAGGGTCTTCTTATGTATATGCACTGTCTTTGTTGTGGTAACCGTGTGCGTATCCTCTGTCTCTGTAAGTCTGCTAGCTATAAGAGAACTCGTATTTAACTGTGATATCTGCGTTACTTCAGGTCGGTCCGTTATTCTATTTCTGTCTACTCCAAAAACCACATTCCAAATGATCTGCAACTGTGGTTATATATATACATGACAATGCTTGCTATTAGGCCGACCAACTAGCTGAGTGATAGGCCGACTTGAATTGCTATTTCTTCATTATTTAATGTGGCAACCTTGATGTAACTACAACTTGACCTTCATCGTTGATGTCAAATCAGAAGGTAACTCTGCAAATCAGAATGTGTATTAGATGAAGAATGTGCATGTATTTATACATGGAAGTGAGGCTGTTGGGATTCATCTCCCAATGACTCTTGGCCTTCCTTATTTCCTAATATTATTTAATATACAATATTAAATATCCTCACCCAACCCTTAGGATTAGGTGTCAACATTCCCCCCTTTAATCCGAAGGGATGTTGGTGAGCCCAAGCATCGATCTGAACTTTTCAAACTTTTCTCTTCCAAGTGCTTTGGTGAAGATATCAACAGTTTGCTCATTTGTGCAACAATGATGTAGATGGATGGTTTTGGCCTGAACATGATGTCGAATTAGATGGTATTTTGTATTGATGTGCTTTGTTCGATCATGGAACTTTGGGTTCTTGGCCAACTTTATTGCAGAAGTGTTGTCGATCATGAGTGGTGTTGAATACGTTTGTTTCATCTGCAAATCTTCTAGGATTTTTCTGAGCCACACAATTTCCCTTGTTGCTTCAGCTGCTGCCACATATTCTTCCTTGGTCGTGGAATCTGCTGGAACTGACTGTTTTTGTGATCTCCATGAGACAACTCCTGATCCAAGACTCATGGTGTAACTTGTAGTAGACACCCCTGTTTCTTTGTCCCCATCAAAGTCTGAATCAGAGTATCTGATCAAGCTGAAGTCACCTACCTGTGTATATTTGAGTCCAAAGTCTTGAGTCCCCTTCAAGTACCTTAACACTCTTTTTGCAGCAGACCAATGTCCTTCACAAGGCTTTTGCATAAACCTTGAGAGGATTCCAACAACAAATGAAATGTCAGGTCTGGTGGTGGTCAGGTAGATAAGACTTCCTATAATCTGTCTATACTTAGTTGCATCCTCGAATTCCTTCCCTTCAATGGATGTGAGCTTCAAGTTTTGTTCCATTGGAGTGGTTAAGGGATTGCATTCATCCATGCCAAACTTGTTCAAAATATCTCTAATGTAATTATTTTGAGAAAGAAATATAAATTTAGGATGTTGAATTACTTCAATAATCAGATAGTAATGAACATAACCCAAATCATTCATTTCAAAACCTTTCTTCAATTCTTTCTTCATGGATGCAATATAGCTCTCATTGTTCCCTATGATAAAAATATCATCTACATACACCACAAGATATACAACTGTTTTTCCAACTTTCTTAACAAACAAATTTGCATCATCAAGATAAAAAATGTTTGAAGTCAAGTTTCAGAAGATGCTCGGTTAATTTCTCATACCAGGCTCGTGGTGCTTGCTTGAGGCCATACAAATATTTTATAAGCTTGCAAACTTTGTGTTCTTGGCCCTTTACAACAAATCCTTCTGGCTGGGACATAAAAACTTTCTCCTTTAGATCTCCATTCAAAAAGGTGGTTTTTACATCCATTTGATGGAATTTCCATCCATTCTGAGCTGCTAGGGCAAAGAGAGTCTGGATGGTGGTCCATTTTGTTGTGGGGGCAAAAGTTTCTTCATAATCAATTCCTTCTTTTTGTGCAAAACCTTTTGCCACAAGCCTGGCCTTGTGCTTGTCAAGTGAGCCATCTGCTTTATACTTGTTCTTGTATACCCACTTACAGCCAATTGGTTTTGTTCCCAAAGGCAGATCAACCAGCTTCCAAGTGCCATTCTTTATCAAGGCATCATACTCCTTTTGCATCGCTTCTTTCCATTCATCATGAGAAGCAGCTTCTTTGAAGGAAGTTGGTTCATGATCTGTAGACAAACTCAATTCACAGTTATAAGCAATATCCATATCAACAGGAGAATCAAAATTATCTACGTCACCTTCGTTTTGTTTAGTGGAACTTCTTGTTCTTGTTTTTCCAACCTCATCAGGATGAACATTCTCCAGTGTCTTTGGCAGCCATTTGGGAGGACCTTTCTGAGATGGCCCAGGCTGCTCATTTGATTGAGTTGGGATTGATTCAAGATTCAATCTCCCAATTCTGTCAATCACATCATTCAATGTGTCATCCGTGGTTGTTTCTTCATGTGGGGAAGAGAGTGCTTCAGGACATGATTCCACAGTTTGATTCAATATAGGAATCCCCCCTTCAAGATGTGGAATCTGATTATCAAATTCTTGGAAAGACTTTGCATGTGTAAATCTATCCAGGCAATCAAGTTGACATTCAACAACCTTGTCACTCTTTGGAAGATTCAAGGAATATGACATCTCTTGCTATTACAAACTTCTTATTGGCTTCATCATAGAGATGATATCCTTTGGAGGTATTGGAGTACCCCAAGAAGATACATTTTCGAATTCTAGCACCAAGTTTATTCCTTTGACCCTTGGGTATCAAGGCATAACAGGTGGACCCAAAGACCCTGAAATGCTTTACCGAAGGAATGTGGCCATGCCACAATTCAAAAGGAGTTTTGTTTCTAATTGAACTTGAAGGACACCTATTCTTTATGTAAACAGCACATAGAACTGCATCAGCCCAAAACATCAATTTTACATTCTTGAAAAATAACATGGAGCGAACCATATTTAAAATAGTTCTGTTCATTCTTTTAGCTACACCGTTCTGTTGGGGATTATATGGCATAGTTGTTTGATGTTTGATTCCATGTTGACGAAGATAATTTTCAAATTCATTTGAAGTGTATTCTTTTCCATTATTAGTACGTAGAGAGCCAATATGAGTTTGTGCATCATTTTCAATCCATGCATGAAAATTATTGAATGTTTGAAAAGCATCAGACTTGTTCTTCAATAAGTAAATCCAACACATTCTAGTGTAGTCATCAATAAATGTCATCATGTATTTATTTCCATTTGCAGAAGCAATAGGCATAGGGCCACATAAATCTGAATGAACAAGCTCAAGTTTTCTATGTGCTCTGGAGTGTGAATCATGAAATGGATGTTTGCTATGCTTTCCTAGAATACAAGCATCACATTCCTTAGGTTTTCTAGGAATTGTAGGCAGTCCATTAACACCATTTTTCTTCAACAAATGAAGGCTTTCATAGTTTAGGTGTCCAAATCTAGCATGCCATAAAAGACTTGATGGGAATGTACCTTCATCATGATGTGAACTGAATGCAAAGTTTTGAGCATGAGCAGATGAACCTTTCAGCTTCAAGAGTCTCCCTTCTTCTATTCCCTCCATGACAAGTGAGTGATCCGATGCTTTTCTGACCTCTGCCTTGCCATCAAACAAGTGAATTGAGTGTCCTTGCTGCCGGATTTCGACCAGGGACAGCAAGTTTCTCTTCAACTCAGGGAGGTATAGAACCTCATGTAGGATATGATCAGGAAGACCAGGCAGTTTAAGCCTGACTGTGCCAAGCCCCGATGGCTTGAGTTTGGATTTATCTGCGAAATATACTGCTCCATCAACTTTGTCAGTGAATTCTTCAAAAAAATCTTTTCTAAATGTCATGTGACATGTTGCTCCTGAATCTAGCAACCAATCATCTCTCCATGAAGTAAATGAAACATCAAATAAGTCTTCAGTTACTCCATTGTTACAATGTGCTAGAACATAATGAGTAGATTCAAGTGCTTTACCTTTGTATTGATTTCTTTGCTACTCAATTTTATCCCAAGGTGTCTTGCATTTGGATGCATCATGTCCATCTTTATTGCAACGTGTGCAATGAAGATCGGATTTGTCAGATTGTCTACTCCCCCTTTCTCTGAAGTTTTTTCTTCCTCTTCCTCTTCTGCCACCTCTTCCTCTGGAAGAATCTGGAGCATGACTATTTTCTCTATGTGCACAGTATGCAGCCTCTTCAGAAGACGAAGGGACTATCATCTTCCTGAAAGCTTTCTCTCTTTCTGCAAACTTTTTGTCAAGGGCCTCAAAGGTGATACGCTCAAGGTTTCCACTTGCTTGCAATGACTCAAGATAATGTGAGTAAGTCGGATATAATGCCTTAACATATGCTATGAGATATATGTCCATTTTTACACCAGTGCTTTCAATGTCATGCATGATAGATCTTACTTCTGAAGCTAAAGCAAGGGGATCATCATTCTTCATTTCAAGATTGAACAGTTTAATCATTAATTGAACATTTTCTAATCCGAATGTGAGTCATAGAGTTCTTTTAGCTTGCTTAAGGCTTCATAGGCATTTGAAAATGATGAAATATGGCGACTCACCTCTTCATTTACGGAGGCTGCAATCAAGGCATAGGCCTTGCAATTCTTGTTTTCCCAAATGGCGAACTCCTTGTCTAAAGTGAGCTTTGCTGGTGGATTTTTTTCTTGTCCTTCACAAATTCCTTTCCACAACTCATTAAAAATGAGAGTGTGCTTGATTTTCCGAGACTAATCAAGATATTTCTCCTCGCCGGAGAGAACCACCCCTACAATAGATATGAGAGAATACATTATTCTGAAGGGAAAAAAAAATTACGTTGCTGGAAATAATTCTGAGGGGGGAATTTTTTTGCTAGAAATATCCTCAATTCTGGTAATATACTCAATTCTGCAAAAAAAATATATTATTATTATTATTTTTTTTTTTTTTTTGGGAAAAAATGTGTGGGTGGTATTATGAATGATGGAGTGGTATTGAAAAATGGGGGTGGGGTGGTATTAAATATATATGGGTGGTATAATGAATGGTATTGAAACACAGCGTATGAATGGTATTGAAACAGCGCGGAGGGGGGCGGTGTATGAATGGTATTGAAATAGCCTGGAGGGGGGTGGTGTATGAATGGTATGGATGGTATTGAAACAACGTATGAGTGGTATTGAATAGGACAGACAGCGCTGTAAGGGGAGGGCTGTGGCGGGTATTATATATGGTGGGAGGGCCGAAAGGCCACGGGAGTAGACGTAGCTAGAGCTTGTTAGCGTGGGGAGTGATTAAGTCGTGGGTGAGCCTGCGTGAGGAGAGGGGATGTTGTAGATAGGGAACGGGGAGTTGAAGGGTGTTAGACAACACAGGTTGGGATGTGGGGAGTCGAGCGGGTTAGGGGATTGGGGGGGCGTAACGCTGTAGAGAGGGGGTGGGGAGAGATAGTAGTGAAGGGGAGCGGAGGTATGGGTAGATGCAGATAGTGGGGAGGCCGAGTGGAGCGAGGGGGTGGGCGTAGAGTGTTGTCGTGTGGGCGAGTGTGAGGGGGCTGGGGTAGATAGGGGAGTGTGACAGTCGTAGGGTGCGGGGAAGGGGATAGGGGGGTAGGAGCGATAGGGTGGTAATGTATGAGCGATGGGGAGGCCGAGAGGCCGTTTAAAAAATCTGGAATTGTAGGATTCTAATCACTGCAGAATTTTAGGAGCTGCAACTTGCAGAATTGCAAGAACTGCAAATTGTAGAATTGCAGAATCTTCAGAAGCTACAAACAAATGATTCAAAACTGTGCAGAAATTGCATAGATAATTTAAAAAAATGCAGAATTGCAGTATATAAACTCAGAATGGCATCAATCTAATGGAGCAACAAAAACTAGACATAAAACTGACTGAACAAAAGATTGTTAGCAGAAATGAGGGAGTTATACCACAGGCAAAAATGCCAATAGTGGTACTGGCTCTGATACCATGTCAAACCAGAAGGTAACTCTGCAAATCAGAATGTGTATTAGATGAAGAATGTGCATGTATTTATACATGGAGGTGAGGCTATTGGGATTCATCTCCCAATGACTCTTGGCCTTCCTTATTCCTAATATTATTTAATATACAATATTAAATATCCTCACTCAACCCTTAGGATTAGGTGTCAACAATTGATTATGGGCTAGACTGCCAGCAAGATCTTGGAGCATATATGTCACTTAATTACATTTTATATTTTCGACTCCTTCTTTTCATATTTACATAATCAACATGAAGGCCGACCTAGTTACACTTTTCAACACAATCCTAATTCACAACTCAAACTTATAACTCTAACACCAATCCTTATCAAAATTCCTATAAAAATTTAAAACTTTAAAATATACAATAAATAAACTACTACATAATAAAACCAAGCAAGCGAGGCTATGTGATTCATTTTCCCTCCTAACTTTCAATTCTAATGTTTCCAATTAGTTCGAAGTTGCGTGTTTCTCTTCCTAGTGAACTTAAAGATTTTTATATTCCTCTGGGCCTTTAAGCTATGACAGAAACTAGTAGCTAGTATCTTCTGGGCCCCTAAGCTACCGCATAAATCTTTATTTAATTTTTAAGGAACAATATTTATATGCTTTTCTTAGATTAATTTTTAAGGAACAATATTTACATGCTTTTCAATTTTCAAAATATGTAATGACAGTATTGAACATTCACTAATTTTGGGAAGGAGGGCAATGCATATATGCGCGCGCATGCATTTTATACTTGAATATGTATACAAATAAATATTATAAAAATAAATATAATGAAAGTGAGATTTATTTACATAAGGCAACGTTATAGGAAAATTTGGGAAGGAGGCAATGCATATGCGCGCATGCATTTTATATAAATATTATAAAAATAAATATAATGAAAGTGAGATTTATTTACATAAGGCAACGTTATAGGAAAATTTAGAAGTTTTAAATAGCATATGTATTTAATTGATTGCTATTCTGTTTATTATTACATAGACATAGTTGTATTTATATATTTTTCAATTTTCAAAATATGTATGGTTTAGTATTCATTCATTTTGGGAAAAAATGGAGAAAATGCATATTTTACAATATTCACTTATAAATCCACTTAAGGAATATGATGAATATTTTTGAATATATAATCATAAATATAATAATATTTACTTATTAAAATTTCAAGTGATTTATTTACATCTTAATTTATTTGTTAAGTTAAAATTATTTGAAAATTTTGAAAAAATTGAATCTTTGGAGAAAGAAAATTTAAACTCATATTTTTTTCCAAAATATTAAATTTATTAAGATTTTAAGTGATTTATTTACATGTTAATTTATTTATTAAGATAAAATTATATAAAATTTTAGAAAAAATTGATTTTTTAGATGTAGAAAATTTAAACGCATATAAATTTTAAATGATGTATATATTTAATTGTTTGTATTTTTGTTTATTATTACATAGACATTCACATAATATATTTTATTAAAGAAAAACTACTATGGTGAGTAATAACATATATTGCACCTACAACTTTTTAACCATTATGTTATCCATTTTTTCTTGGTGATTAATATGTAATCCATCTTTTCTTGGTGATTAATATGAGAGAATATTAAGAAGGTGACGAGTTGTCTTTGTAACAAGGATATAGATAAAATTCTACCTTGAAACAACTTATTGGTGCTTAATATGAGAGAATATTAGGAAGGTGATGAGTTATCTTTGTAACAAGGATATAGATAAAATATTACTTTTATTGCATAACAATTTCTTGGTGCTTAATATGATAGAATATTAGGAAGGTGATGAGTTATCTTTGTAACAAGGATATAGATAAAATACTACCTTGATAACATTTTGAACAAGAGAAAAACCATCTCATGGGAGTATTAAAAAAGAATGGATATAAGAGAAACCAAGTTATCAAAGCCTTTAAAAATGCAGAAAAATATAATAAAAATAAACTAAAACTGGATGATATGATGGGCACAGTTAACCTACCCTACATATCATGCATCACTGATAGAAACTCGCATATTTTATGGAAGAACAATATTAAAACTACTTTTAAACCCATGAATATGATTAGCAAGTGCCTCAAATCTATTAAAGATCCAATTGACCCCAGATGCCACAAAGGAGTTTACTTAATTCCATGTTCATGTGGCAAACCGTACATTGGAGAAACAGGTCGATCTATCTGAACAAGAATTCAAGAACATGCTGCTGATATAAAACAAAACCGCCTCAAAACCTTAGCTTTGGTTGAGCACTCCAGCAAAACCAATCACCATATTTGTATTGAGAACTCTTGTGTGGTGGCCAAAATAGATCATTATCATAACAGAAAATTTAGAGAAGCAATAGAATCGGGAAACACCCCAACAACTTTAACCGTGACGATGGCTAGAAAATAAGTGACAATTTGATTCCAATGCTAAAAAGTAAACATATCCACACCTAACCCATCCCATCCCCATCTTTCTTCTTTTTCTTTATTTTTCTATTTCTTCTCCTCCACTTTCTTTTCCTCTTCATACTTGTATCACAATTCATTTCCTCCGTTGTTCCATCATTCCTCCCTCTTCATCTCTCAACCCTTATACTTTATAGGATGCTCTCATACCATTAACCTAATCCTTTATGATCCTCCCACTTGATCATGTCTTACCTCATCCTTTTTAACCTTCAACCTTTAAGCTTCAATTAACCTTTAACCTTCTCTTATAAACATGGCCTTCCTTTAACAACCTTTAATATTTTAAATAATTTCCTTAGGAATAATAATTCAATTAAAATATTTCTTTACATAGTAATCTATTTCATAATTTTTTTAATAAATTATCAATTTAATTCATCACCATAATCCATTTACTAATATCCCTTTTAGTTATTCACAATTATCCATTAAATTAAAAGGATTATTATTGTTATTAAATCAACTTTTGAGATCTTATATTAAAATTATTATTAAAAATATTAATAAAATTATTAATGGTTTATTAAAATTATTAGTGTAGATCTTAGATTATCATTAAATTTAAATTATTATTTTAGATCTAAAAATTATTACTTCAAAATTTTTAAAATTATTACCAAAATTATTAATTTAGATCCCAGACTATTAAAATTATTAATGAATTATTAAAATTCCTAAAAACTATTTTGGTGTAGGTTTTAACCCTGTACATAAATTATTTGCAAACGAATCTTAAAAATAGAAAATAAACAATAGCAAGAGAATAAAACATAAAATAGATATACACAGAGATTTTCCTTTGGATCCCAAATTGGGACTACCAACTTGATTTTTCATTATATTTCTTTTAGTGTTACAACACATATATACATGCTGAAGCATTCATAAACTCAATCCATTAACCCTGGATTAGAACATAACCATAGTTCCCTTGACCGGATCTACAAAATACCAAGAATCGAAAACCATCATGCCCCAAAACCATGTGCAAACCCATGCACAAAACCATGGGTGACTAATCATGGAAAGAATATAACACATACTCAACATTCTCCCACTTGTTGTTTTCTTTCCGTAGGGGGCCACAGGAGAGCTTAGTCATTAGTCCAACTCTGCAACACCCATTGTTTCTCTACACAGAGAACTTCTGAGTGCTCACAGAGTTCGTTAATGCATCTACAACATTATTCAAAGTGTCCACCTTTACGAGCAACACCCTTTTATCCTCAACCATATCTCTCACAAAGTGATATTGAACATCAATGTGCTTTGTCTTTGAATGATAAGCAGGTTTCTTAGCTAAGAAAATTGCACTTTGGCTATCACATTATATCCTTGTAGCTCGCTGCACCAACCCCATACTTGAACACAATCTCTGCAACCAAACTGCTTCCTTGCTTGCATGAGTGGTTGCCATGTATTCTGCCTCTCTAGTTAAAAGAGCCACTACAAACTATCTTTTACTCATCCAACTGACTGCACCTCCAAATAGGCTAAACACATACCCATTGTAGATCTTCTTTGGTCCAGATCTCCAACCCAGTATGCATCAACGAAACCATAGATTTCCAAAACTCTATCCAATCCTATTCGTCCCTGGTAGCACAAACCATAATCACTAGTGCCATGCAAATATCTGAAAACCTACTTCATTGTTGTCAAATTCTCCTTCCTTGGTTTTGACATAAACTTGATCAATACTCCCACTACATGTGCAATGTCTGGTCTAGTACATATCATTGCATACATCAGGCTACCCACTGCACTTGCATATGGAACACGTGACATATAATCCTCTTCTTCTTGTGTCTTGGGACATTGTTCAGAAGATAGCTTTACACCTACAAGAATAGGAACCTTCATCAGTTTACTATCCTGCATATTGAACCTTTGCAATATTATCTGGACATACTTCCTTTGGTTTAACCAGAGTTTCCTCTTTGTTCGATCTCTCTTAATTTCCATGTCAAAAATATAGTTTACAACACCAAGATCCTTCATGTCGAATTTGGAGAACAATTAGGTCTTCAAATCCTGGATATTTTCTTTTTCATTTCCAATCAGCAACATATCATCTTTCAGAATTCTTCAAATTCCTTCTTGCAAAACTCTCCACCATTATCTGTCCTCAACACCTCTATCTTCCTCTCTATTTTGTTTTCCACCAGAGCCTTAAATTATTTAAATCTGTCAAAGGCTTCAGATTTCTTCCTAAATAAATATATCCATGTATTCCTTGAGAAGTAATCTATGAATGAGACATAGCACAAAGATTTTCCCAGTGATGTAATTGACACAGGTCCAAACACACCATTGTGCACAAGCTCTAATATCTTGTTCGCCCTCTTAGCACCAGAAAGAAAACTCACCTAATTTTGCTTCCCATATACACAATGTTCACAAAAATAGAAAACTAGATAGAAATTAGGCATACCTTATACCATAACATTTCCATGTAGTATCTAAAGGCACTTCTCTCCAATATTTCCAAGCCTTTGATGCCATAGCATGGTATTTTCACCAGAGATCGCTAGGTTTTCCGCTCCACTTTCAGGAACCATATAACTGTTGCACCCATCAATAATAGTGCTACACTGAAGCTTGTACATAGTTCCAATCTGAACTCCCTGCATTAATACCAATGTTCCCCGAACCATCTTGTAGGTATCTTTCTCGAACACTATTTTTACACCTGCATCATCCATCTTGCTTACAAAAATTAGATTTCTGGCCAATGCAGGAATATGCAAATAGCAGGAAGTGTTCTAATCCTTCCACCTTGCAGCTTCAGCTTGAATTTTCCACATCCAACGATTTTGGCCTTCCTATCATCCCTTAAGAAGACATCACCACCATCATAATTCTCATACTCGCAAAACCACTCGCTATGGGGAGTGAAGTGAAAGGATGCACCTGAGTCAATCAACCATGTCTCATGATCTACATGTGTATTTGAAGAAGAAGCCAAATACACATCCCCACCTTCATCCAAGGTGGTTTTTTCCTCTGCAGAAGGAGCATCATCAGATCCCTTTCCTTTCTCACGAGCTTTAGATCTGCAGTCCTTTTTGTAGTGCTCTTCCTTTCCGCATTTCCAGCACACCTTTACAAACTTTCCTAGAGATTCAGATCTCCCTCTAGATTTAGATATCCCATTCGAAACCTTATTATTGTTTCTGTTCTGGGACCTTCCTCGTACATATAAGGCATCTCCATTCTAGCCCTCCATATTTCTCCGTCTCATTTCCTCTGACAGCAAGGCTAAGATAATTTCATCAAAATTCAAGGTAGTTGTATTGCTACCTATTGCAATAACCATATTGTCCCACAAATCTGGTAGAGAACACAACAAAGTAATGTACTTATCTTCATCTAAGATTTTAATATCAACAGATAACAGCTGAATTACCACATTATTAAAGGCGTTCAGATGCTTTGTCACTGAGTCTCCATCCTTCATCCTCAGGTTATATAGTTTTTTCTGCAGGGGAAATTTATTCACCAGAGACTAAGATTGGTACAAAGTCCCTAGCTTGTCCCACAAAGTCTTCGTTGTAGCTTCCCCAGATACATTCAACAATACTAAATCTGAGACACACAATCATATTGTGCTCGTTGCCTTTTGATCCAACTTCTTCCAGTCTTCATCTGACATTGTTGTTGGTTTAGCACCCAGATATACTGTGATCCACTGATCTTTATACACCAGTAGATCCTCCATATTGATCTTTCACAACTCAAAAATCTTACCATTAAATTTCTCGATCTCTATCTTTCCACTGCTCGCCATCTTCTTTCATCGCAAGAATCAATCTCGCAGATCTCCCACTGAACATGATCTACCATAGGCCCGAGCAAAAAAACCCTCAGCAGCAAAGGCATCTCCTTGAAGCTGAAACAACTTTGATACCAAATGTAGGTTTTAACCCTGTACAGAAATTATCTGCAAACGAATCTTAAAAACTAAAAATAAACAATAGCGAGAGAATAAAACATAAAACAGATATACACAAATATTTTCCCCTGGATCCCAAATCGTGACTACCAACTTGATTTTTCATTATATTCCTTTTAGTGTTACAACACATATATATACATTCTGAAGCATTCATAAACCCCAGTCCATTAACCTTGGATTAGAACATAACCGTAGTTCCCTTGACTAGATCTACAAAATATCAGGGGTAGAAAACCATCATGCCCCAAAACCATGCACAAAACCATGGGCGGGTTTGCCCACCAAAAAATAGGGTCCAAATTTTTTTTCCTGGGGTGCTGCCCTAGACCCCTAACAGGGGGGGCTGTCGCCCCCCCTCCTACGTCCGACGCAACATACAGGGGAGACTATCACCCCCCTCATGATCTAGGTGGATATTGGTGGCCACCCGCATATTCCACTTGGGCCCTACCATTGTCTCTTTCAGTTTTTCAGTTTCGGCACAACTTGCTATTTTTAGCAGTTTTTTGGGTCTTGAACTTCTGAAGCTATTTTGAGGCCCTAAAAGACGTTTTTTGGGAAAGCCGGGAGCAAGATGGATCCATTAACCTAATTTTCTCACATAAAAATTTTTAGTCCTTGGACAGATCTTTCTAACAAGGTATTGTGCACATCGAATGGAGATTGTATTCCAACGTTACGTCCCTGGGAAGTTGAACAACAAATTTACCCAAACGGGGCCCATAGTTTTGGTGCTTCATCTCCTAGGGTTAGGGTTTTGGATGTTTATGGTTTCCATTATTTCTAAACAATAAATATCCCCTCAAGCCTCACTATAACACAGTTCAAATGCCTGTAGCCACCACATCTCTTCTATGATATAAGCTACCAGCGCCCTAGCTAGTTTATTTCCATTATGTCTGTAAGCAAATTTCAATTCTTTGATGTTAATGAAATGAAGTGTTATTTCCACTGCATATTTGTATATATGGTTATATGTGTATTCTGTTGCATTCATGCGTAAATATGGATCAGTGGTATCAGAGAAGTTTTCTTTTTCTCGATCCTTCTTTTCATGTCCCCAACGAGGTCGGGGTATAAGGAGTTAGGGCTCGATATGGTTGAACCTTTGCAAGATCAGCCTCGCAAACCCTGACGGCTACCCATGGGGGATGAAAATAAAGATGAGGGAGCAGGATATCCTATCAAAATATTGCTTGAGGAGGCCCTAAAAAAGATGAACATGATGATGGATAACTTTGCCCAGATCCTTCAACGACTGCCCACTGGTGGCACATTTGCATCCAGCAGCCACTCTGGAGGCACGACTCCATTTAAGGTACAAGTAAACTTTGAAATTCCCATATTTTAGAGTGAAATAGATGCAGATGTCATAGATAGATGGATGAATCTATTAGAATGATATTTTTCGGTTTATGAATTTTTTGACTGAGAGAAGATTATTTTTTCACTCCTCAAAGCTACCCCCCATGTCAAGGACTGGTGGGAAATCTACTTTGAGAAAAAGGACAAGACAAAACCTTTTATGTTCTCAGCCGCACCCACTTGGAATTCTTTCTGAGACGCTCAAGGAACAAAACTATCCCGTGGGGAGCTATGAGGACAAGTACATACAATGGACCACGCTGCGGCAACAAAGGGATCAAGATGTGCATGAGCTGACGAATCTATTCCATACCCTGCGCAAAAAGTTGGGTATCAAAGATTCAGAGAAACATTTTGTGCTAAAGTATCACAGTTGTCTGCACATATACATTTAGGAGGAAATGGAGTTCCTCGACATCTCCTCTCTTGGTAGGACATACCGGTATGCTGCCAAGATTGAGCATAAATTCAAACAGAAGAAGCGAGACTTTGGATCTGTGAATCAAAAGCAAGGGAAAGGTGCCCCCAAACCGCAAAAAAAAGGACAAAGCCAAGGCATGGTGACCAAAGACAACCTTCCAAAGCTACAAACTAAGAACAACACCATGAAGCCAAAGAAGGACACGGGAAAGTGGTGTGAGTTCCATAAGAGCTCCACTCACAATGCAAGTGATTGTCGGGCAAAGCAGTCGCCAGTGGCCGAGATGAGGGATTCTGAATTACATGCATGCTCCGACTCTGAATCAGAACCTAACAAGGGGAATGATAAAGGGAAGAAGATTATTGATGTGGAGCCCTACGCCACTGTTTCCACTGCAAAGATACAAAAGGAGGAACTGGAAGATCCAGAGGAGGAGGAGCGTCTCTTCCACTCCGAGATGTGGGTAAAGGGTTCCCTGCAACACTTCATTGTCGACAATGGGAGCCAAAAGAACTTTATTTCAGCAGACACCATGAAGGGGTTGGGCTTTCCAACCACAACACACCCACAACCATACACCATCGGGTGGCTTCACCAAGGACGAGATCTTTGCGTCAGCTAGTAATGTTGCCTTCCCTACAACATCAAGCCCTTCATGGATGAGGTATTATGTGAATTTCTCCTCTTGATGTTTGTGATGTATTATTAGGCCAACCATACTTGTGGAAGCGACATGCTGTGTATGAGTCCCAACCTTGCGTTGTTATTATTACTTTGGGAAATAAGCTGTACAAGATACCAGAGGTACCACCGCTTGCTACTATCTCTTTGGTTACTACAAAACAATGCAGTAAGCTCATTTCCAAAACCATGAATTTTTCTTTCCCGATGATCTACCCCCAGGGAAAGAAGAAGACTGTGGCCACGACCTCCAGACAGGGCTCCTCTACATGACAAAAATAAATGGACAAGGTTGTGGAGGAGTACGGGGACATCTTTAGCTCACCCATAGGGGTGTAACTACACTGTCAGGTCAAGAACTCCATTGATATGACCCCAGGTGCACCACTACCCAATGGACAGATCTATTGGCGCTCTATTCTGGAGAACGATGAAAGCAAGAGTCAGATTCAGGAGCTGTTGCAGAAAGGTCACATTCGGCCGAGTTCATCGCCCTGTGGGAGCCCGATCGTGTTGGTACAGAAGAAGGATGGGACTTGGAGACTCTGTATTAACTATCGAGCGCTGAAAAAGATCATTGTCTAGAATAGGTACTTGATCCCATGTATTGATGACCTTCTGGACCAACTCAAAGGGGAGAAATATTTCAACAAGATCGACTTGAAGTATGGGTATCACCAGGTACCAATCGAACCCTCTGATGTGTGTAAGATTGCCTTCAAAGCCAAGGAGCGCCTTTTCAAATGGCGGGTCATGCCTTTGGGGTTGATGAATGCTCCTGCAACCTTCATGAGGTTGATGGATGACATCTTGCATCCATTCAACAACTCATTTGTAGTGGTGTAATTGGATGACATTATGATCTTTAGCCAGACTTGGGAAGAGCACCTCCACCACATCCGACCATTCCTCCAAACACTGCGGTAACACACGTTTTGTGCCAATTTGGAGAAGTGCACTTTTGGTATGACCCAGGTTCAATATTTGGGATACATTATTGATGAAAGGGGGGTGCATGTGGATTCAACCAAGATCCAAGTCATTCAGGATTGGACAGCCCCAACAACCCTAATAGAGCTTTGCAACTTTCTGGGTCTTGTTAATTTCTACCGCAAGTTTGTGTTGGGATTATCTCATATCACTTGGCCCTTGAGTCAAGTCACCAAGGGAGGAGCGAAAGAAAAATTATTTTGGTCGCAATCTCAACAAAAGGCATTCATAGAATTGAAACATTGCCTCTGTTCTTCCCCAGTGCTCACATTACTAGACTTGCAACAACCATTTTGGATTGAAACAGATGCCTCTGACTATGCTGTTGGGGCGCTTCTTACTCAACAGGGGAATCTAGTGGAATATCACAGTGAGACATTGTCCGACACAGTCCACAAGTATCCCACTTATGACAAAGAAATGTATTCCATTGTGCAGGCTTGTCGACAATGGAAGCATTACATTTTGGGGAAGGAAACAATCATCCACACAAACCACTGACCCCTGCAGTTCATACAAACATAAGGGAAGTTGCAGAATGATGGTCCACATATATGCAACAGTTTCAATTGAACATCAAATACAAGAAGGGTAGCACCAATAATTTTTCAGACTGCCTCAGCCGACCACCGATCGTGGTGCTAACCACCATTCTCAACTCTTGTGGGCATGAGACTTCTGATTGGCTTCTTCTCTACAAGAGCGATCCAGAATTCAACCACACATACAAGACACTCTTGGGGGGTATGCAAGTTCCAAATTTTCACCTCCAAGATGCACTATTATGTCACCTGGGACACCATTGTCTGGGAATTTCGAGGTCAAGAAAACAATGGCAGAACTGCAGAAGTATTTCTACTAGCTGAATCTTCGACGGGATGTTGGGAAGTACATCAGATCCTGGACTGCTTGCACCATTTCCAAATCGACCATCAAGAAGCAAGGCCTCTATACTCCGCTACCTACCCCTAGTCTACCTTGGGAATCCATCTCCATGGATTACATGTCGGGCCTTCCTTCTACTAAGCATGGAAAACTGTGTTTTTGTGGTTGTCGACAGATTCTCGAAGATGGCCATTATGGCGGCCTGCAAGAAGAATATCACAACAGAAGCCACTGCTAAAATATTCTTTGAATGAGTGTGGGTGCACTTTGGGATCCCACAGTCTATCATCTCATATCGGGACATCAGATTCCTCAATACATTTTGGTCCAGCCTCTGGTCAATGATGGACACCAAGCTCACCATGTCCACAAATTTCCATCCCTAAACTGATGGCCAGAAAGAGGTCGTCAACAGGATGATTGTACATATTCTGCGCATGTACAATTTAAAGCATCCACGCGCATGGGATGAGAGTCTCCCCTATGTACAACACAATTATAACCAGGCTCTCCACAGCTCAACTAGCCACAACCCCTTTCAAGTGGGCTTGGGATTCCAGCCACTATGTCCCATTGACGTAGCCATGCCATTTGCGGCTACTTAGGCCGATTTGGCTCATGTCCAGTCTAAAGCTGACAAAGCAAACAGTTTCATCGAGTGCATTCAACACATCCACCAACACTTTAATGAGATATTGGACAGAGCCAATGCTAAGTACAATCAACGACATGATCAACATCGAGTGCCACACAACTTCCAGGTGGGTGACAAAGTGTGGCTACATTTGCAGAAGGAGCGCCTCACTGGACCCCACCACAAGCTTCAACCGCCCTGATATGAGCCATACACCATCACCAAGGCTATAGGGAAGAATGCCTTTGAGCTCATTATTCCACCATTCCTTGGTTTTCACCTAGTATTCAATGTGGACCGCCTTCGTCCCTACTTCCCACCTCTATTGGACACCTCTGACATTGCAGAAAAACTCACACCAACAGAGTTAAACCTAGACTACATTGAACAGGCCACCACAGATTGTATCATGGACATGGAAATCAAGAACACTCGCCAATAGAAGATCCAACTGTATCGGGTTGTCAAAGTTGGCCAACTCGTGCACCAAGGCAAGTGGTTCACCAGGCACCAAGTTTAGCAGAAGTTTCCTCATCTCATGGTGGAACTCAATGCAATGGGGACCATTGCTTCCTAAGGGGGGAGGAATGATCCATGTGGATATTGATGGCCACCCGCCTATTCCACTTGGAGCCCCACCATTGTCTCTTTCAATTTTTTAGTTTTGGCACAACTTACTATTTTTAGCAGATTTTTGGGTCCTAAAATTTTGGAGCCGTTTTGAGGCTGTAAATGAATTTTTTTGGGAAAATCGGGAGCAAATTGGATCCATGAACCATGTTTCTCACATCAAAAGTTGTTTTCCTCGGATAGATATTTCTAACGAGGTATGGTGCACGTCAAACGAAGATTGTATGCCAAAGTTACGTCCTCGGGAAGTTGAAACACCAATTTACCCAAACAGGGCCCATAGTTTTGGCGCTTCATCTCCTAGGGTTAGGGTTTTGGATGTTTAGGGTTTTCTATTGTTTCTAAACAATAAATAGGCGCTCGAGCCTCATTGTAACATATTTCAAAGGCCTATAGCTGCCACATCTCTTCTAAGAAGTAAGCTACCAGTGCCCTAGCTAGTTTATTTCCATTTTGTCTGTAAGAAAATTTTGATTCTTTGATATTAATGAAATTAAGTGTTATTTCTGATGCATATTTGTATTATGTTTATATGCGTATTCCGTTGCGTTCCTGCATAAATCCGGATCACCCTATGACCCCGCTGTGCATGTGACTAATCGTGGAAAGAATATAACACATATCCAACATTTGGTATAAATAATTAATAAAGAAATTAAATTAATACATTAACATATTATTTTTTCAGGTCGACCTCCCTTTCAATTTCCCCACCATTCACCTCTCCCTTTCTCCTATTTATACCTCATGTGAGATCTCACTTACTCATGGATCTTTTCTTTAATATGAACCACAATGGTTTGGTTCGAAACCTCGAAATGAAAAACATGGATGCGACATACCCAGAAAACACTACTACACATGCATAACAATTGTCTAACATAATTGTATAATAGCATTTTCAAGCTACATATACAATACATCAAAATTATAAAGTTATAAATGGTTTTTTTCCTTTAACAATTATTTTATACAACTTAGACAATTATGTCAAGGAGAAAATCACCCGTGAGTACATATACAAAGTCTAATTCACTATGAACTGTTTTTAAGCATGGATTTTACAAGAGAAAATAAAATTGAAACTAGATTTTGATACACAATGGGCAATTCTTGATGTGAATTTATTAACTTTTAAGAAATAAAATAAAATTAACATTATTTTTTTTCGAAAGACATTATAAATTCAAATATTTATTATACTTCAATAAAAAAAATTATGATAAAATCTTTAAAATAACTTTAAATACTAGAAATAAAGTTTTCAATTTGATATTTTTAATAATTTCCTGATAAAGAATGTAATGGAAGCTATTGAAATTGTCACCTTTCAATATATTACAACCATTCTTCACTTTGTGTTCTTTCTATATGAAAATCTAGACTAATTGGAATCTCTTGAGAGATGGGAAAAATTTAGAAGCATAACGAATTTGTGAAAACTCTAAACATGGCTAATGTATCTAATTGTTCATTGTTTTGTTTGTTATTATTATTTTTTTCTATGTGGTTCTAGACCTCTGAGATCGAAGAGTGCTACATCCATGAAATATTTGTACTAGGTAGATCCACCTGAAGATATCACTTCTTGCCAGCTCAACCATGAAGCCTAACCCCAATGGTGTCGAGAGAATTAAACCCGTGACCTATCATTTGTTTATTATCACATACTCATCCACTTAAGATATCCTACAAAGAAAGAATCACCATGGCAAATAATAACAAATATTCAATCTACAATTATGTAACCATTATATTAGTAATAGGGTTGGTACATCTCTTCATATCCCCATTCACACACTTATCATGATAATCTTGGGACTTATATAGTATAAAATAATATTAGGAAGGTGATGAAATATCTTTGTAACAAGGATATAGATCAATTATCAACTTGATGGAACAATAATTGTCCCCTAACATAATTATATAATAGTATTAAATTTCAAGCTTCATATACAATACATCAAAATTGTATGGTTATAAATTCTTTTCCTTTAACATTTAGTTTATACTACTTGTACAATTATGATAAGGAGGAAAGTACTAATGAGTATATATCTACAAAGTCTAAATCACTATCTAACTATTTTCAAACATGAATTTTGTAAGAAAAAAAAAACTTAAATTTTTAAAACGTTAAATTAGATTTTGATAATGCAATAAGTAGTCCTTAATGTGAATTTATTAAAATTTAATAATTAAGTCAAGTTTTAACTTTTAGTTTTTTTTTAAATCTACTATAAATTCAAAAAATTTATGGCAGTTGCATAAAATTCTTATGAGAAATCTTTGAAAGTACTTCATGTATTATAAGGGAAAGTTTCAGTTTGATACTTTGAATAATTTCTGATAAAGATTGTAAAGGAAGCAATGGAAATTGAGTGGAGGAAGGTGCATGATACACATGCTTTACGACAATTTAATCATGGGGTGATCACAACACAGTGATGTTTGCATTTGTGGTATGGAAGAAAACATATCCAATACAAATCCAATCCACACTTCTCACCTTACAAAGAAGGGATTTGATTGGAAAATGGTTTTTCAAAAATGACAATGTTTTTATTTCTAATTCTATAGGCACGTCTTGAGTTATCACAACCATGAAATTCACTTATGTCATTTCTATATGAAAATCTACACTAATTTGAATCTTTTGATAGGAGGATAATTTAGAGGCATAGAGACTTTTCCAAGAATCTAAACAACATATTGTATGAGGGAAGAGCTATCTTGGTGAATAATAACACATATTCAACCTACAACCAGTTGACCATTATGTTAGTAAGAGGGTGGGTACCTCCCTTTAAATCCCCATTAACACAAGGATCATGATAATTGTAAGGCTTATATGGTATCAGAGACTATTAGGAAGGTGATGAGATATCTTTGTAACAAGGATATAGATAAAATATCACCTTGATGGCATAATAATTGTCCCCCTAACATAAGTGTACATAGCATTAAATTTCAAGTTTCATATACAATACATAAAAAATTCTATCATTACTATTTATTTTATACAAATTGGACAATTATGCTAAAGAGAAAAACCTCAATGAGTACATATCTATAAAGTCTAATTCATTATCAACTATTTTGAAACATGGATTTTGCAAGAGAAATCAAATTAAAAAATAAAATTAGGTTTTGTTACCGCAATAGTTAGTCCTTAATGTGAATTTATTCACTTTAACAAATGAAGTTAAATTTAACATTAAGTTGTTTTGAAAGCTATTATAAATTTAAATAATTATGACATACGCATAAAATGCTTATGAGAAATATTTGAAAGGGCTTCAAGTATTAAAAGGAAAATTTTCATTTTGATAAATTTAATATTTTTCTGATAAAGAATGTAACGCGAGCTATGGAAATTGAGTGAAGGAAGGTGCACACTACACTTTCTTTACCATAACTGAATTATGGGGTGATACACTTCATATTGAAGTTCGTATTTATGGTATGAAATAATTCCTATCTAATACAAGTTTCATCCATGCCCCTCACCTTACAAAAAATGGGATTTTATTGGAAAATGGTTTTGGAAAAATGACAATGTCAATAATTTTGATTCTATTGGCTCTCTTGAGATATCATAACCATTGTTCACTTAGTGTCCTTTCTACACCCTATGAACTAGCAATTTAAATAGTAGAGAAATTTGAATCATTGGGATCTGGCATTGTCGTTACAATGTATGTTGGTGTCAATGGTGTTGATATGATGGCACAATCAATAGCTCTAACCATAATCCCTCATATTTTGGTAGAAACTCTAGGGCATATTTTATATTAGTTATTGGATACCAAGAGCTTCAATATACCTATGGTCCAAAATGGATCATTATATAATTTTTCATCCATTTTGTTACTTTTTGGGTGGAAAATTTGGATTTGATGGCTTGTAGGGCTCATTTCAGGAGTGGGTCCCTACTTTGGTGATTTAGGGTCTAAAAAATTCTAAAGCCTATTTGAGACCTCAAATGGTCATTTCACAGTTAGAACTTCATGAATTAAGTTCTTATCATCTCAACATTCTTCTATGCATCAAACTGTTTCCAACAACTAGATCACGTCACATGAATTGGATTTTGTAAGAAAAAGTTATGCCTACCATAAGTTGACCTATCCTATTGACCACCATGAACTTGAGTGGATGCCACATAAGCTCACATTGCTCCATCATGTGGAGCTAGTCACTTGTGGAGTTTTAAGAATATTTTAGAGGGTCCAAAACCATAACCCTAATCAAGGGATGAGTCATGCAAAAACTCTATCCCTAACTCTATAAAATTTTTAATCCTTGTTAAAGATTGAACCATTAGTAAACGAGGAAGTTAGTTTTTCATTTAATGTTTGTTGTTCCATAATTGGCATGGCATCCACGAGTGGGATCGTGAAGCATAATAGAGGAAGTATAAGATCCTATAGTATCCATTTAGGGCACAATGTCCCCTAGCAATTGGATAGTGCATGCACTTTCTTTGTACTTGCATTTCATAACTAAGAAGAAAAGACAGAGAATAGGATTATATTTTCACTAGGATTTTCTTGTAAGAGGTTTTCCCAAATTACATTTTGTGTTCTTTATATGGATGGTGTGTGATTTTTTTAGCTTATTTCATTTCAAATTAAATGTTTATCATTTTTTAGGCTCTATACCAATAACATTAAATCTAAGTCTAAAAAAACTCACTGCATAATAATATAATTCATAATATTTTAAATTATAATGGGATGAACTCTTCCAATGGAATGTCCATGGTATTTTGAAAATAATATTGGTATCAAAGAAAGTTTCTTTGTGGTTTTTATAGGGAGTTGTAGGATGAAAAAGTTGGCATCAGCAAGAGATCTTAAAAACCTAGCCATGGTGGTTGAGTAAAACAGTAAAAATCCATGGAATGATTTGGGGGAGAGATTTTAAAAGCTTCAAAAGTTGCTAACATTTATAGTAATATGGCCATACTTATGGTATCTCTAGAGAAAAAATTTAGACCTATTATGGACTTTAGTATCTATAACTCAAAAGCTATCTCAAATGAGAATTTTGGAGATAAAGAAAAAACAAAAAAGGAGTCAAGGAAAGAGACTCACCAAGTTGCAATGTCGTCACTTATTATAAATATCTTTTTAAAGTGGAAGAAAAAGTGGATATCAATCCCTGTGAAAGTGAGGTTCATGTAGTTCAATTGAATCAATCATTACACCTATTAAAAGCTTATTTTAGTACCCATAACATAGGAGAGAAAATTATTTCATTTGTTTGAATGAAGTTCGAGGGTCATACAAAAACTTGGTGGAGAGATCACATGGAGATGCTTAGGCTGGAGGTTGATCCTCTAATAGCTAAGTGGGAGGTGTTTAAAAACATCGTTAATTCTTAATTATAACATATTGTTTACGAAGAGAACTTTTAGAACCATTAGCAATATTTTTGGCATAAGAAAGGGAAGAGTATGCAAGAGTACGCCACCAAGTTCAAAAAAAGGCCATTGCATAGGGTATATCTCCCAAGAACCTAAATGTACTCAAGTATTTGGGTGGTGAACGGAATTATTTATGGAGGCAAGTGGTGCTCTTTAAACCTAGGGAAATTTATGAGGTTTGCGTGTCAGCATAGTATTTGGAGAATTGTAATATCCCAAAATCGAAAATACAGTAATATACAACAAAGTAATGGAAATAATAGTGAATAAAATTACACCAATATGTGTGTCCAACATAGAGCCATTTTATTAAACATATCATCATCAAATAAGTACAATAAATATGGGCACAACTTAGATAATCAAGGCAAACAAGCCTCCCATGAATACATATGCTAAATCATGAAATGCTACTACATAGCAGAATGTTGGACAACAGGTATAACGCAATATCAATATATAAATTGCTACTGTAAATGTAAAATAATATAGATATGCTAATTTATGGCTCACAAAGTGCCAGGAGTAGAGATCTAAGCTCCCAAACACATTTCCAAGACAACCCAGGAAGGGATTTTGGAAATATACAAAATACAAAATGATGATCTACAACCCTAGGACTGAAGAATCACTGCAACTGAAGCACATAGAAGGAGGTGGCTGAAATTAGTGTAAAACTGAATGGCACTCCTCCAATAGATCCTTCAAGTGAAAGGTTGATCCCTTCACTAAAAATAAAACACCCCAAATGAGGCACTGGAATCTCCCCTACAACTGCTCAATAAAATAATGCAATCTAAGACTGAAACTGTGTTGTAGGGGATGATGGTGACTTGGCCTGGTGCAAAAATATGAAATGAAGCCCAGGGACCTTCCTTGGCCTCCCAATGGAAGGAATTCTTCCTCCACTGAAAACAAGCTCAGAAATGGCCCTATCAAACCCACCATTGTTGCACCCTGCAACACATCACAACTTTAAACATAAATTGTGTTGTAGAAGAAAGTTGTAGCTTGGCATGATGCCGGAATGTGGAAATAATTCTCAATGACCTCTCCTGAGTGGGAACTTGAAGTCCCCCGAGGATGAGGGTGGGATTCCCACTTGGGAACACCCTTGTGCTAAACAACACTGCAGTCTCCGCTAAACAACTGAAGAGAGAAACAAGCCATACAGACCATAACAAAAATAATAATAAAAAACATACCCTCTATGGCTGCCATTCCCTTTCTTATATGCTTGGTCAGATTCCTCACCTTGGGCCCCACTCATTAAAGCCACTACTTCCATTCAAAGAATCTCCCTCCAAAATTGCGTTGTCGCTAAATGAATGTCCACTCCCTCCATACCAGCGATGTTGATTTGGTCAAGGTTGACCCATTCCACATGCTTCATCCCCTATTCAGACATAAGGGTGATTTATCCAACTACTTTGATGACTCTTATTCACATTATGAGTGAATTTATTCCTACTAAAGATATTTATGGGTCTCTCTACCCACTTATTATTCTATCTAAAGGACAAAAGAAAAAATTAATATTCCAGTTAGCTGCATGCTAATTTTGGAATATTACAATCCTCCCCTCCCAAATGTTTCTTGTCCTCAAGCAACTACAAGGATAGAACTGAAGAGCCTCCTTCCCTCTTCCTATAGCATCCTCATATGATAAGCTCCTCCAATAAACAAGATGCTCTCTCATCAATTTGTCCCATAGTTGCTCCTCCCAAGTGTATAAGTTAGCCTTTGGTGACAAATCCAAATGGCTATCATCATGAAGAAATGGGATATCCATGGAGGCAACTATGTGTTGTTTAGAGGACTTCTTGAGGCATGTAATCTGAAAAATATTGGGAATCTTCATTCCCATATGAAGCTCCAATCCCCAAGCTATCATCCACACAAAATGAATCACCCTCCAGAATGGTAATTCATAGAAAAACTCCTCCCAAGTGCTCATGAGAGGCATCTCCCAAGTGCTCAAGTTAACCAAATGGCCCATCCCATAAGGAAACAAGAGGTCAAATGTAGCAACCATGGATTGCCCAATGTTCTCCCTAAAGCATGAATCATAATAAATGTGGAGAATCTCATTCCCAATAGACACATCCAATCCATGTGTCATCCCTCCATTCATTCCCACAACAATGACAAGGACATCATCAACATATGGGATCATAATCAGAGTCATACTAGCTTCCATATATAATACCAGAGAAGAATAATGGTCCCTCAAGTGAAACTAGCGTAGTTTTACTCCTAACTACAACAAAATATGGTATGATGAGTGGTTTCTCAATCACTTGCTTGCTGCCCCAATCCTCTCACATTCTTGGAGAAGGTGAATGATGTGTGGTGCCAATTGAGCACACCCTGCAAAAGATATCATCTCCCCAAAATCTCTTAGGGAGTGGCCATCCTCATCACTGCTTATGGCCCCAAATGGACCAAGAAGTCTATAGGGAAGAGTGCCCCCTCTTGGAGCAATGAATTGTACATGGATGGAAAGGAAATACAAATACATGGTTAATGAATCATTATGCACATAAACACAATCCTTACCATGTACCTTGAAAAAGATGTTGAAATGGCTCATAGATGGGCCTCTCCTCATTCCCAATGGGAAAGGAAGTGGTTTTGATAACTATGCCAAGGAGTTATGTCTCTCCTCAATCTCCAAACAATCCATGCATTTGCTAATATGATGGTGCATCTCCTCCTGGAAGCCTTTCCAAGTGAATCTCTCCATGATAGTATGATATGACCTCATGAAATCAGTGTTGCTTGAGAGAAAAATCCCATATGCTGCATGCAAAGCCTCTTCTTGTGCTTGGATATCCAATTCGAGAATATCATATCTTAGTAGTAGATGTCTCCATCCACCACTCCCTCACTCACATCTCTTACCTGCCCACCAATTACATTATATGTGAAGTGATCCTGGGAACACCCCATCAACAGATCCAAACTCCCAGGTGATAGCGCTATTGGCCTTTGTGATAAGGCTCCCATCATCTCGTAACCCCATAATTTGACATGCCAAATGCCAAAGTCATCTGCCATAATGCTGCCATATATGGAAGACTCCTCCCCATGTGGAAGTGTCTCCTGACTCTCCAAAGCTAAGGAGTGGCCCCTTTTCACCATGAGTGTTCCATCCTCTAATCCTGAATCACCATGCAAGGTATGGGACAAAATCAGCCCATACTCTCCCAAGAGTAACCAGAGCAACAATAGCTCTTTTTTCCTCCTCACATCTTCATCATACAGACCATGGGGTGAAAACATGATGATTGACATGAAAAATGTCACATCACCCCAATACAACCAAACTCCTTTTTGCCACATGATGCAAGTGCCATGCCATGTCCCAACCAATAACATACCCTTTGAAATGGGATATATCACATGATGGCCAAATTATTTCAAAATGCCTGTAGCCACCACATCTCTTCTTATATATAAGCTACCAGCGCCCTAGCTAGTTTATTTCCATTATGTCTGTAAGCAAATTTCAATTCTTTGATGTTAATGAAATGAAGTGTTATTTCCGCTGCATATTTGTATATATGGTTATATGTGTATTATGTTGCATTCATGCGTAAATATGGATCAGTGGTATCAGAGTGATCTGCTTTTTCTCGATCCTTCTTTTCATGTCCCCAACGAGGTTGGGGTATAAGGAGTTAGGGCTCGATATGGTTGAACCTTTGCAAGATCAGCATCGCAAACCCTGACGGTCACCCATGGGGGATGAAAATAAAGATGAGGGAGCAGGATATCCTATCAAAATATTGCTTGAGGAGGCCCTCGAAAAACAAAGGAATGTGATGATGGATAACTTTGCCCAGATCCTTCAACGACTGCCCATATTTGAGAGTGAAATAGATGCAGATGTCGTAGATAGATGGTTGAATCTATTAGAATGATATTTCTCGGTTTATGAATTTTTTGATCGAGAGAAGATTATTTTTGCACTCCTCAAAGCTACCCCCCATGTCAAGGACTGGTGGGAAACCTACTTTGAGAAAAACGACAAGACAAAACCTTCTATGTTCTCAGCCGTACCCACTTGGATTTCTTTCTGAGATGATCAAGGAACAAAACTATCCCGTGGGGAGCTATGAGGACAAGTACATACAATGGACCACGCTGCGGAAACAAAGTGATCAAGATGTGCATGAGCTGACGAATCTGTTCCATACTCTGCGCATAAAGTTGGGTATCAAAGATTCAGAGAAACATTTGGTGCTAAAGTATCGCAGTTGTCTGCACATATACATTCAGGAGGAAATGAAGTTCCTCGACATCTCCTCTCTTGGTATGGCATACCGGTATGCTGCCAAGATTGAGCATAAATTCAAATAGAAGAAGCAAGACTTTGGATCTGCGAATCAAAACCAAGGGAAATGTGCCCCCAAAACACAAAAAAAGGACAAAGCCAAGGCATGGCGACCAAATACAACCTTCCAAAGCTGCAAGCTAAGAATAACACCGTGAAGCCAAAGAAGGATACGGGAAAGTGGTGTGAGTTCCATAAGAGCTCCACTCACAATGCAAGTGATTGTCGGGAAAAGCAGTCGCCGGTGGCCGAGATGAGGGATTCTGAATTACATGCATGCTCTGACTCTGAATCAAAACCTGACAAGGGGAATGATAAAGGGAAGAAGATTATTGATGTGGAGCCCTACGCCACTGTTTCCACTGCGAAGATACAGAAGGAGGAACCAGAATATCTAGAGGAGGAGGAGCGTCTCTTCCACTCCCAGATGTGGGTAAAGGGTTCCCCACAACACTTCATTGTTGACAATGGGAGCCAAAAGAACCTTATTTCAGCAAATTCCATGAAGCGGTTGAGCTTGCCAACCACAACACAACCACAACCATACACCATCGGGTGGCTTCACCAAGGACGGGATCTCCGCGCCAGCCAGTAGTGTTGCCTTCCCTACAACATCAAGCCCTTCACGGATGAGGTATTATGTGACATTGCTCCTCTTGATGTTTGTGATGTATTATTAGGCAAACCATACTTGTGGAAGTGACATGCTGTGTATGAGTCCCAACCTCGCGTTGTTATTATTACTTTGGGAAATAAGTTGTACAAGATACCAGAGGTACCACCGCTTGGTACTATCTCTTTTGTTACTACAAAATAATGCAGTAAGCTAATTTCCAAAACCATGAATTTATTTTTCCTGATGATCTATCCCTAGGGAAAGAATAAGACTGTGGCCACGACCTCCAGACAGGGCTCCTCTACACGACAAAAATAAATGGACAAGGTTGTGGAGGAGTACGGGGACATCTTCAGCTCACCCATAGGGGTGTCTCTACACTGTCAGGTCAAGCACTCCATTGATATGACCCCAGGTGCACCACTACCCAATGGACAGATCTATTGGTGCTCTGTTTTGGAGAACGATGAAATCAAGAGTCAGATTCAGAAGCTGCTGCAGGAAGGTCACATTTGGCTGAGCTCATCTCCCTGTGGGAGCCCAATCGTGTTGGTACATAAGAAGGATGGGACTTGGAGACTCTGTATTAAATATCGGGTGCTGAACAAGATCATTGTCCGGAATAGGTACCTGATCCCACGGATTGATGACCTTCTGGACCAACTCAAAGGGGCGAAATATTTCAGCAAGATCGACTTGAAGTATGGGTATCACCAGGTACCAGTCGAACCCTCTGATGTGTGTAAGATTGCCTTCAAAGCCAAGGAGGGCCTTTTCGAATGGAGGGTCATGCCTTTTGGGTTGACGAATGCTCCTGCAACCTTCATGAGGTTGATGGATGACATCTTGCCACCGTTCACCAACTCATTTGTAGTGGTGTACTTGGATGACATTCTGATCGTCAGCCAGACTTGGGAAGAGCACCTTCACCACATATGACAAGTCCTCCAAACACTGCGGTAACACACATTTTGTGCCAATTTAGAGAAGTTCACTTTTTGCATGACCCAGGTTCAATATTTGGGATACATTATTGATGAAAGCGGGGTGCATGTGGATTCAACCAAGATCCAATTCATTCAGGATTGGACAGCCCCAACAACTCTAACAGAGCTTCGCAACTTTCTGGGTCTTGTTAATTTCTACCGCAAGTTTGTGTTGGGATTATATCATATCACTTGGCCCTTGAGTCAAGTCACCAAGGGAGGAGCGAAAGAAAAATTATTTTGGTCGCAATCTCAACAAAAGGCATTCGTAGAATTGAAACATCGACTCTGTTCTTTCCTAGTGCTCACATTACTAGACTTGCAACAACCATTTGAGATCGAGATAGATGCCTTTGACTATGCTATTGGGTTAGTTCTTACTCAACAGGGGAATCTGGTGGAATATCATAGTGAGACATTGTCCGACATAGTCCACAAGTATTCCACTTATGACAAAGAAATGTATTCCATTGTGTAGGCTTGTCGACAATGGAAGAATTACATTTTGGGGAAGGAAACAATCATCCACACAAACCACCGACCCCTGCAGTTCATACAGACATAAGATAAGTTGCAAAATGATCGCCATCAGAAGTGGTCCACATATATGCAATAGTTTCAATTGAACATCAAATACAAGAAGGGTAGCACCAATAATTTTTCAGACTGCCTCAGTCAACCATCAATCATGGTGCTAACCACCATTCTCAACTTTTGTGGGCATGAGACTTCTGATTGGATGCTTCTCTACATGAGCGATCCAGAATTCGGCCACACATACAAGACACTCTTGGGGGGTATGCAAGTTCCAAATTTTCACCTCCAAGATGCACTATTATGTCACCTGGGACACCATTGTGTTCCTTCAAGTGAGTGTGGCAATATGATATGGGAAGTACATTACAGTCGAGTCGCTGGGCATTTTGGGGTCAAGAAAATAGTTGCAGAACTGCAGAAGTATTTCTATTGGCTGAATCTTTGACAGGATGTTGGGAAGTACATCAGATCCTAGACTGCTTGCACCATTGCCAAACTGACCATCAAGAAGCAAGGCCTCTATACTCCACTACCTACCCCTAGTCGACCTTGGGAATTCATCTCCATGGATTACATGTCGGGCCTTCCTTCTACTAAGCATGGAAAATTGTGTTTTCATGGTCGTCAACAGATTCTTGAAGATGGCCATTATGGTGGCCTGCAAGAAGAATATCACAGCAGAAGCCACTGCTACAATCTTCTTTGAACAAGTGTGGGTGCACTTTGGGATCCCACAGTCTATCATCTCAGATCAGGACATCAAATTCCTCAACACATTTTGGTCCAGCCTCTAGTCAATGATGGAGACCAAGTTCACCATGTCCACAACTTTCCATCCCCAAACTGATGGCCAGACAGAGGTCGTCAATAGGATGATTGTACATATTCTGCGCATGTACAATTTAAAGAATCCACGCACATGGGATGAGAGTCTCCCCTATGTACAACACAATTATAACCAGAATCTCCACAACTCAACTGGCCACAACCCCTTTCAAGTGGGCTTGGGATTCCAGCCACTATGTCCCATTGACGTAGCCATGCCATTTGCGGCTACTCAAGCCAATTCAGCTCATGTCCAGTCTGAAGCTGACAAAGTAAACAGCTTCATCGAGTGCATTTATCACATCCACCAACACTTTAATGAGATATTGGACAGAGCCAATGCTAATTCCAAGCAACGACATGATCAACATCGAGTGCCACACAACTTCTAGGTGGGTGACAAAGTGTGGCTACAATTGCAGAAGGAGCGCCTCATTGGACCCCACCACAAGCTTCATCCACCTTGATATGAGCCGTACACCATCACCAAGGCTATAGGGAACAATGCCTTCGAGCTCATTATTCCACCATTCCTTGGTTTGCACCTAGTATTCAATGTGGACTGCCTTCGTTCCTACTTCCCACCTCTACTAGACACCTTTGACATTGCAGAACAACTCACACCAACAGAGTTAAACCTAGACTACATTGAATAGGCCACCACAGATTGTATCATGAACATGCAAATTAAGAACACTCGCCAATAGAAGATCCAACTGTATCGGGTTGTTAAAGTTGGCCAACTCTTGCAACAAGGCAAGTGGTTCACCAGGCACCAAGTTTAGCAGAAGTTTCCTCATCTCATGGAGGAACTCGATGCAATGGGGACCATTGCTTGCTATGGGGGGAGGAATGATCCATGTAGATATTGATGGCCACCCGCTTATTCCACTTGGGGCCCCACCATTGTCTCTTTCAATTTTTTAGTTTCGGCACAACTTACTATTTTTAGCAGCTCTTTGGGTCCTAAAATTCTGGAGCCGTTTTGAGGCCGTAAATGATTTTTTTTGGGAAAACCGGGTGCAACTTAGATCCATGAACGATGTTTCTCACATCAAAAGTTGTAGTCCTTGGATAGGTATTTCTAACGAGGTATGGTGCACGTCAAACGAAGATTGTATGCCCAAGTTACGTCCTCGGGAAGTTGAAACACCAATTTACCCAAACGGGGCCCATAGTTTTGGCGCTTCATCTCCCAGGGTTAGGGTTTTTTATTGTTTATAAACAATAAATAGGCCCTCAAGCCTCATTGTAACATAGTTCAAAGGCCTATAGCTGCCACATCTCTTCTCAGAGGTAAGCTACTAGTGCCCTAGCTAGTTTATTTCCATTTTGTCTGTAAGAAAATTTCAATTCTCTGATATTAATGAAATGAAGTGTTATTTCCGCTGCATATTTGTATTTATGGTTATATGTGTATTCTGTTGTGTTCCTGCTTAAATCTGGATCACCCTATGACCCCCCTGTGCGTGTGACTAATCGTGGAAAGAATATAACACATACCCAACATTTGGTATAAATAATTAATAAAGCAATTAAATTAATACATTAACATATTATTTTTTCAGGTCGACCTCCCTTTCAATTTCCCAACCATTCACCACTCCCTTTCTCCTATTTATACCTCATGTGAGATGTCACTTACTCATGGATCTTTTCTTTAATATGAACCATGGTGGTTTGGTTCGAAACCTCGAAATGAAAAACATGGATGCAACATACCCAAAAAACACTACTACACATGCATAACAATTGTCTAACATAATTGTATAATAGCATTTTCAAGCTACATATACAATACATCAAAAATATAATGTTATAAATGGTTTTTTTCCTTTAACAATTATTTTATACAACTTAGACAATTATGTCAAGGAGAAAAGCACCCGTGATTACATATACAAAGTCTAATTCACTATGAATTGTTTTGAAGCATGGATTTTGCGAGAGAAAATAAAATTGAAACCAAATTTTGATACACAATGGGAAATTCTTGATGTGAATTTATTAAATTTTAAGAAATAAAATAAAATTAACATTATTTTTTTCGAAAGACATTATAAATTCAAATATCTATGATACTTCAATAAAAAAATTTATGACAAAATCTTTAAAATAACTTTAAATATTAGAAATAAAGGTTTCAATTTGATATTTTTAATAATTTCTTGATAAAGAATGTAATGGAAGCTATTGAAATTGGCACCTTTCAATATATTACAACCATTCTTCACTTTGTGTTCTTTCTATATGAAAATCTAGACTAATTGGAATCTCTTGAGAGATGGGAAAAATTTAGAAGCATAACAAATTTGTGAAAACTCTAAACATGGCTAATGTATTTAATTGTTCATTGTTTTGTTTGTTATTATTATTTTTTTCTATGTGGTTCTAGACCTCTGAGATCGAAGACTGCTACATCCATGAAATATTTGTACTAGGTAGATCCATCCGAAGAGATCACTTCTTGTCGGCTCAACCATGAAGCCTAACCTCAATGGTGTCGAGAGAATTTAACCCGTGACCTCTCATTTGTTTATTATCACATACTCATCCACTTAAGATATCCTACAAAGAAAGAATCACCATGGCAAATAATAACAAATATTCAATCTACAATTATGTAACCATTATATTAGTAATAGGGTTGGTACCTCCCTTCATATCCCCATTCACACACTTATCATGATAATCTTGGGACCTATATAGTATAAAATAATATTAGGAAGGTGATGAAATATATTTGTAACAAGGATATAGATCAATTATCAACTTGATGGCATAGTAATTGTCCCCTAACATAATAATATAATAGTATTAAATTTCAAGCTTCATATACAATACATCAAAATTGTAAGGTTATAATTTTTTTTCCTTTAACATTTAGTTTATACTACTTGTACAATTATGATAAGGAGGAAAGTCCTAATGAATATATATCTACAAAGTCTAAATCACTATCTAACTATTTTCAAACATGAATTTTGTAAGAAAAAAAACAAAAAATTTTTAGAAAGTTAAATTAGATTTTGATAATGCAATAAGTAGTCCTTAATGTGAATTTATTAAAATTTAATAATTAAGTCAAGTTTTAACTTTTAGTTTTTTTTTAAATCTACTATAAATTCAAAAAATTTATGGCAATTGCATAAAATTCTTATGAGAGATCTTTGAAAGTACTTCATGTATTATAAGGGAAAGTTTCAGTTTGATACTTTGAATAATTTTCTGACAAAGATTGTAAAGGAAGCAATGGAAAGTGAGTGGAGGAAGGTGCATGATACACATGCTTTACTACAATTTAATTATGGGGTGATCACAACACAGTGAAGTTTGCATTTGTGGCATGGAAGAAAATATATCCAATACAAATCCAATCCATACCTCTCACCTTACAAAGAAGGGATTTGATTGGAAAATGGTTTTTCAAAAATGACAATGTTTTTATTTCTAATTCTATAGGCACCTCTTGAGTTATCACAACCATGAAATTCACTTATGTCATTTCTATATGAAAATTTACACTAATTTGAATCTTTTGATAGGAGGATAATTTAGAGGCATAGAGAATTTTCCAAGAATCTAAACAATATATTGTATGAGGGAAGAGCTATCTTGGTGAATAATAACACATATTCAACCTACAACCAGTTGACCATTATGTTAGTAAGAGGGTGGGTACCTCCCTTTACATCCCCATTAACACAATGAACATGATAATTTTAAGGCTTATATGGTACCAGAGACTATTAGGAAGGTGATGAGATATCTTTGTAACAAGGATATAGATAAAATATCACCTTGATGGTATAATAATTGTCCCCCTAACATAAGTGTACATAGCATTAAATTTCAATTTTCATATACAATACATAAAAAATTCTATCATTACTATTTATTTTATACAATTTGGATAACTATGCTAAAGAAAAAAACCTCAATGAGTACATATCTATAAAGTCTAATTCATTATCAACTATTTTGAAACATGGATTTTGCAAGAGAAATAAAATTAAAAAATAAAATTAGGTTTTGTTACCGCAATAGTTAGTCCTTAATGTTAATTTATTCACTTTAATAAATGAAGTTAAATTTAACATTAAGTTGCTTTGAAAGCTATTATAAATTTAAATAATTATGACATACGCATAAAATACTTATGAGAAATATTTGAAAGGGCTTCAAGTATTAAAAGGAAAATTTTCATTTTGATAACTTTAATATTTTTCTGATAAAGAATGTAACGCGAGCTATGGAAATTGAGTGAAGGAAGGTGCACACTACACTTTCTTTACCATAACTGAATTATGGGGTGATACACTTCATATTGAAGTTCACATTTATGGTATGAAATAATTCCTATCTAATACAAGCTCCATCCATGCTCCTCACCTTACAAAAAAAGGGATTTTATTGGAAAATGGTTTTGGAAAAATGACAATGTCAATAATTTTGATTCTATTGGCTTTCTTGAGATATAACAACCATTGTTCACTTAGTGTCCTTTCTACACCCTATGAACTAGCAATTTAAATAGTAGAGAAATTTGAATCATTGGGATCTAGCATTATTGTTATAGTGTATGTTGGTGTCAATGGTGTTGATATGATGGCACAATCAATAGCTCTAACCATAATCCCTCATATTTTGGTAGAAACTCTAGGGCATATTTTATATTAGTTATTGGATACCAAGAGCTTCAATATACCTATGGTCCAAAATGGATCATTATATAATTTTTCATCCATTTTGTTACTTTTTGGGTGGAAAATTTGGAGTTGATGGCTTGTAGGGCTCATTTTAGGAGTGGGTCCCTACTTCGGTGATTTAGGGTCTAAAAAGTTCTAAAGCCTATTTGAGACCTCAAATGGTCATTTAAAGGTTAGAACTTCATGAATTAATTTCTTAGCATCTCAACCTTCTTCTATGCATCAAACTATTTCCAACAACTAGATCACGTCAAATGAATTGAATTTTGTAAGAAAAAGTTATGCCTACCATAAGTTGACCTATCCTATTGACCACCATGAACTTGAGTGGATGCCACATAAGCTCAAATTTCTCCATCATGTGGAGCTAGTCACTTGTGGAGTTTTAAGAATATTTTAGAGGGTCCAAAACTGTAACCCTAATCAAGGGATGAGTCATGCAAAAACTCTATCCCTAACCCTATAAAAATTTTAATCCTTGTTAAAGATTGAACCATTAGTAAACGAGGGAGTTAGTTTTTCATTTTATTGTTTGTTGTTCCATAATTGGCATGGCATCTAGGAGTGGGATCGTGAAGCATAATAGAGGAAGTATAAGATCCTATAGTATCCATTTAGGGCACAATGTCCCCTGGCAATTGGATAGTGCGTGCACTTTCTTTGTAATTGGATTTCATAACTAAGAAGAAAAGACAAAGAGCATAGGATTGTTAGAAAATTAAATATTACAGAGCAATGCAACACATAAAATATGTGGAAAATAAAAGCACACAAAACACATAGAACTAGAGAGACACAGATATACGTGGTTCACCCAGTTTGGGCTACGTTCACCCCGAACAGCTAGTCCTTCCTTTCTATTATCCAGCAAAAATGAATAGACAAAACCTACAGCAGATCCGCTGTTATATCCTCTGTTCTCTCTCATAGTCTCCCTCTCTGTTTCTCGCTCCGAGAATACACATATAATGCACAGCCGCAATACAATGCCCTCATAAAAGCGAGGGGTTGCCTTCTAGGGCAAAAAACCCTAATCTAAACATAACTTCTACCGTCAGATCATTTGCCTAATGAACGGCCCAGATTGACTAGAAATTACTATATTTTTACAAGGCAATTTTACATCTGTTTTTAGCTTCGGGGGTGCTGCCCCCGAAACCCCCGCCAGGGGGGGGCTCCGAAAAGGACCCCCCACGGCAGCGATTAATTACGGGCGGTGTTGCCGCCCCTTTTAAGGTACAAGGGTCCAATGTTGTGATACAAAGTAAACAAGATAATCAGGCTCCACACCCAACAATCTCCCACTTGGAGACTGATTGTAGCAACTCCACCGCTGCTTCATTTGCTAGACAATGACTCCTCTTTGGACCTGGTTGTTCCTCATCTTCATCGTCATCCTTGAAGACCAATTGAAACTGAGCACATTCTCAGTTTCTTCCTGGTTACAACTTTTGTTAGCATATCTGCAGGATTCTGGCTAGTGTGTATCTTTTCCAGCTTCAACTCTCCATCTTCCAATACTGACCGTATGAAATGATACTTGAGATGTATGTGTTTAGTCCTGGAATGAAATCTTGAGTTCCTTGCAAGATGAATGGCACTTTGGCTATCACTGTATAACGTGCCCATATCATGCTTCTTACCCAATTCACCCATAAACCTTTGTAACCAAATCATTTCTTTACTAGCCTCTGTAGCAACAACATACTCTGCTTCTGTTGTTGAAAGTGCAACAACACTTTGGATTTTTGAAACCCAACTGACAGTTGTTCCACCTACAGTAAATACATATCCTGTAGTGCTCCTCCTGTTATCTCTGTCACCTGCCATATCTTCATCAACATATCCCTGTAGAGCAATGTTTGAACCACCAAAGCATAATGCTTGATTTGTGGTACCTCTCAAATATCTGAGAATCCATTTTACTACCATCCAATGTTCTTTTCCTAGATTTTTCATGTACCTGCTTACAACTCCCACTGCATGTGCAATATCAGGCCTTGTGCAGACCATTGCATACATTAAGCTTCCAACTGTAGATGCATATGGAACTTTAGACATATATTCCATTTCTTCGTGGGTCTTGGGGCACATCTCCTTAATAAGTTTGAAATGGCTAGCAAAAGGTGTACTAACTGGTTTTTCATTCTGCATATTAAATATTTTCAACATCTTCTCTATGTACTCATTCTGAGACAGTGTTAATTTGCGATTTTTCCTGTCTCTAGTTATCCTCATACCAAGGATTTGTTTTGCAGCTCCCAAATCCTTCATTGGAAATGAATTTTCCAATTTTCTTTTGAGCACATTTATTTCATGCATGTTAGACCCTGCAACAAGCATGTAATCTACATACAATAAAAATATAATATAGCTACCATCATTTTGCCTTTTTAGATAAACAAAATGATCAGAGTGACATCTAGTATAACCTTGTTCAGACATAAACTTGTCAAATTTTAGATACCATTTCCTTGGAGCCTATTTTAATCCATACAAGCTCTTCTTTAACCTGCACACCAATTTTTCTTTCCCTTTTACCTCATATCCTTCTGGTTGCTACATGTATATCTCTTCCTCCAAATCTCCATGGAGAAATGTTGTCTTTACATCTAACTGTTCAAGATGTAAATCTTCCGCTGCTACAAGACTTAAAATAGTTCTGATTGAATTCATTTTAAAAACAGGAGAAAATATTTCATCAAAATCAATACCTTTCTTCTGTGCAAACCCCTTCACCACAAGTCTAGCTTTGTACCTCTGTTTTCCCCCATCTTCTTCCTTCAGCCTGTAAACCCATTTATTCTGCAATGTAGTTTTACCTGCAGGCAACCTGACTAAGTCCCAAGTGTGGTTATGCATTAAGGAGTCCATCTCTTCTTCCATGGCTAGCTCCCACTTCTTCCTGCTTTCAACCTGCATTGCTTCTTCATAACATTCAGGTTCACCAGAATTAGTCAACAATAAATAATATAATGAAGGAGAGTATCATTCAGGGGGTCTACTTATCCTGGTAGATCTTCTAACACCACTTTCAGGTGTTTGAGGTGCCTGTTGCTGTTGTGGTGGTTGCTGCTGCTGTGGTTGTTTATTATTATTATTTTCAGGCACCTTTACTTTTTCAGTTATCTCATCAAGAACCGTGTATTCCTTGCTTTATTTTTCCTGTTTCTTTTCCTGCAGCTGATTCTTATACAAGACCTTTTCATTGAATATTACATCTCTGCTCCTAATGATTTTGTGATTTTCATAATCATATAAGCGATAACCAAAATCATTAGCACCATATCCAATAAAGGTACATTTCTTTGATGTTGCCTCAAGCTTTGTTCTATTTTCTTTATTAATATGGACAAAGGCCTCACAACCAAAAGGAGGCTTTAAAAAAGAGTAGTTTACCTTTTTACCTATCCATGCTTCCTCTGGAATACCACCATCCAAGGAACTTGAAGGCCCTCTGTTTATTAGATAAACAGCAGTATCTATAGCATCTGCCCAAAATTATAAAGGAAATCCTGCATGCAATCTCATGCACCTTGCACGCTCCATGATTGTTTTGTTCATCCTTTCTGACACACCATTTTCTTGTGGTGTTCTTGGAACTGTCTTCTCTCTACGAATTCCATGCTCTGAACAGTACCTATCAAACTCTTTGCTGTAATACTCACCTCCATTGTCTGATCTGAGACACTTCAACTTCTTTCCTGTCTCAATCTCAACCAAAGCTTTCCATTTCTTGAAAGTATCAAATACATCAGATTTATTCTGAATACGATAAATCCATGTTTTTCTAGTTGCATCATCAATAAAAGTAACATAATAACGAGAGCCACCGAGAGATGATACCTGAGCAGGTCCCCATACATCTGTATGCACAAGCTCCAATTTTTCGCTCTTCTTTTCTTTCCCAACTCTGAGAAATCTGACTCTCTTTTATTTTCCATAAATGCAATTTTCACAGAAATCCAAATCAACATTCTTCAAACCTAGCAACAAATTTCTTGAGTGAAGAATCTTCATTCCCTTCTCACTCATGTGTCCGAGCCTATGATGCCATAATCCTGCATCTGCTCCTTTGGAAGTTAAAGCATTAACAGAGTTAGAAATACCATTGCATAAATACAATGTACAAACCTTTTCACCTTTTTCTATTACCAGCGCTCCTTTGGTGACCTTCCAAGTTTTATCTGTGAAAGTTGTCACACAACCTTCACTACCTAACTGCCCTGTTGAAATCAGATTTTTCTTCAGATCTGGAACATGCCTTACCTCCTTTAGTAGCCATTGGTTTCCATTCTGTTGTTTTACAAGAACTTTACCCATTCCAACAATTTTACGGGGTTTATCATCACCCAAACGAACTTGTCCAAAATCTCCTTGAACATAGTCATGAAAATATTTCTTATCAGGTGTGGCATGGAATGAAGCCCCTAAATCTACAACCCAAGAATCAGTAACATTTTCGAAAGAAAGAATCAAAGAATCTTGTAACACATCACCTGTCACATTTGCTTCATGATTGTTTTCTTGCTGTGTGTCTCCTTCTTTTCCCTTCCGAGATCTACAGTTTTTCTTTAGGTGTCCTTTCTTTCCTCAATTCCAGCACACTATCCCCAATCTAGACTTGGATTTTCCTTTCCTTGATTTACTGCGATATCCCGAGCTCTTTCCTCTTTCCATTCTTCTTCCCCTAGACTCTGCACTCAAAGCATTACCTGATGTCTCACCAGAGCTTTTCCGTCGCATTTCCTCGCTAAGGATAGCACCAACAACATCATTAAACTTTAAAGTACTAGATCCAGAGACAGAGTTACTAATGGCCATTACTAAACCATTCCAACTCTCTGGCAATGAGCACAAGAATAACAGAGCTCTAACTTCATCATCAAAGTTTACCCCTACAGAACTTAACTGATTGGTAACTGTATTAAAATCATTTAAATGGTTTGCAACAGATCCACCTTCCGACATCTTCATATTAAATAATCGTTTCATAAGAAATACCTTGTTTGAGGCCGAGGGTTTTTCATATAGTTTCGCCAATGTCTGCATCAAACCCTCTGTTGTTGTTTCCTTTGAAATATTGAAGGCGACTGACGCCGCAAGACACAACCGTACTGTTCCGAGTGCCTTTCTATCGAGAATGTTCCATTCTGCGTCTGTCATGGCCGCCGACTTCTTTGTTTTTCCACTCAATGGTAGGTATAGATCTTTCTGATACAGATAATCTTCCATCTACATCTTCCACAACGGGAAGTTTTGGTCGTTAAATTTCTCGACCCTAAACTTACCATCGTCCACCATTGCTCCCACTCGAACCAGGAACCCTTCTTTCCTGCAAGTTTATCAGCCAAATATACCTTCGACTCTCATACCAGTTGTTAGAAAATTAAATATTACAGAGCAATGCAACACATAAAATATGCGGAAAATAAAAGCACACAAAACACATAAAACTAGAGAGACACAGATATACGTGGTTCACCCAGTTTGGGCTACGTCCACCCCGAACATCCAGTCCTTCCTTTCTATTATCTAGCAAAAATGAATAGACAAAACCTACAACAGATCTGTTGTAATATCCTCTGTTCTCTCTCACAGTCTCCCTCTCTGTTTCTCGCTCCGAGAATATACATATAATGCACAGCCACAATACAATGCCCTCATAAAAGCGAGGGGTTGACTTCTAGGGCAAAAAACCCTAATCTAAAGATAACTTCTACCGTCAGATCATTTTCCTAATGAACGGCCCAGATTGACTAGAAATTATTATACTTTTACAAGGCAATTTTACATATGTTTTTAGCTTCGGGGGCGCTGCCCCCGAAACCCCCACCAAGGGGGGGCTCCGAAAAGCACTGCCGCACCCCCCCCCCCCTGGACCCCCCATGGTAGTGATTAATTACGGGCAGCGTTGCCACCCCTTTTAAGGTACAGGGGTCCAATGTTGTGATACAAAGTAAACAAGATAATCATGCTCCACACCCAACAAGGATCATATTTTCACTAGGATTTTCCCGTAAGAGGTTTTCCCAAATTACATTTTGTGTTCTTTATATGGATGGTGTGTGATTTTTTTAGCTTATTTCATTTCAAATTCAATTTATATCAGTTTTTAGGCTCTATACCAATAACATTAAATCTAAGTCTAAAAAAACTCACTGCATAATAATATGATTCATAATATTGTAAATTATAATGGGATGAACTCTTCCAATGGAATGTCCATGGTAGTTTGAAAATAATATTGGTATCAAAGAAAGTTTCTTTGGGGTTTTTATAGGGAGTTGTAGGATGAAAAATTTGGCATCAGCAAGAGATCTTAAAAACCTAGCCATGGTGGTTGAGTAAAACAATACAAATCCATGGAATGATTTGGGGGAGAGATTTTAAAAGCTTCAAAAGTTGCTAACATTTATAGTAATATGGCCATACTTATGGTATCTCTAGAGAAAAATTTTAGACCTGTTATGGACTTTAGTATCTCTAACTCAAAAGCTATCTCAAATGAGAATTTTGGAGATAAAGAAAAAACAAAAAAGGAGTCAAGGAAAGAGACTCACCAAGTTGCAATGTCGTCACTTATTATAAATATCTATTTAAAGTGGAAGAAAAAGTGGATATAAATCCCTGCGAAAGTGAGGTTCATGTAGTTCAATTGAATCAATCATTACACCTATTAGAAGCTTATTTTAGTACCCATAACATAGGAGAGAAAATTATTTCATTTGTTTGAATGAAGTTAGAGGGTCATACAAAAACTTGGTGGAGAGATCACATGGAGATGCTTAGGCTGGAGGTTGATCCTCTAATAGCTAAGTGGGAGGTGTTTAAAAACATCGTTAATTCTTACTTATGACATATTGTTTACGAAGAGAACTTGTAGAACTATTAGCAATATTTTTGGCATAAGAAAGGGAAGAGTATGCAGGAGTATGCCACCAAGTTCAAAAAAAGGCCACTGCGTAGGGTATATCTCCCAAGAACCTAAATGTACTCAAGTATCTGGGTGGTGAACGGAATTATTTATGGAGGCAAGTGGTGCTCTTTAAACCTAGGGAAATTTATGAGGTTGGCGTGTCAACATAGTATTTGGAGAATTGTAATATCCCAAAATCGAAAATACAGGAATATACAACAAAGTAATGGAAATAACAGTGAATAAAATTACACCAATATGTGTGTCCAACATAGAGCCATTTTATTAAACATATCAGCATCAAATAAGTACAATAAAGATGGGCACAACTAAGATAATCAAGGAAAACAAGCCTCCCATGAATACATATGCCAAAACATGAAATGCTACTACATAGCAGAATGCCGGAGAACAAGTATAGCGCAGTCTCAATGGATAAATTGCTACTGTAAATGTACAGTAATATAGATCTACTAATGTATGGCTTATAAAGTGCCAGGAGTAGAGATCTAAGCTCCGAAACACATTTCCAAGACAACCCAGAAAGGGTTTTTGGAAATATACAAAATATAAAATGGTGATCTACAACCCTAGGACTGAAGAATCACTGCAACTGAAGCACATAGAAGGAGGTGGCTGAAAGTAGTGTAAAAATGAATGGTACTCCTCCAATAGACCCTTCAAGTGAAAGGCTGATCCCTTCACTAAAAATAAAACACCCCAAATGAGGCACTGAAATCTCCCCTACAACTGCTCAATAAAATAATGCAGTCTAAGACTGAAACTGTGTTGTAGGGGATGATGGTGACTTGGCCTAGTGCCAAAATATGAAATGAAGCCCAGGGAACTTCCTTGCTCATCTCCCAAAGGAATGAATTCTTCCTCCACTGAAAACAAGCTCAGAAATGGCCCTATCAAACCCACCATTGTTGCACCCTGCAACACATCACAAATCTAAACATAAATTGTGTTGTAGAAGAAATTTGTAGCTTGGCCTGATGCCGGAATGTGGAAATAATGCTCAATGACCTCTCCTGAGTGGGAACTTGAAGTCCCCCGAGGATGAGGGTGGGATTCCCACTTGGGAACACCCTTGTGCTAAACAACACTGCAGTCTCCGCTAAGCAACAGAAGAGAGAAACAAGCCATACAGACCATAAAAAAAATAATAAAAAACATACCCTCTATGGCTACCATTCCCTTCCTTATATGCTTGGTCATATTCCTCACCTTGGGCCCCACTCATTAAAGCCACTACTTCCATTCAAAGAATCTCCCTCCAAAACTGCGTTGTCGCTAAATGAATGTCCACTCCCTCCATACTAGCGATGTTGATTTGGTCAAGGTTGACTCATTCCACATGCTTCATCCCCCATTCACACATAAGGGTGATTTATCCAGCTAATTTGATGACTCTTATTCACATTATGAGTTAATTTATTCCTACTAAAGATATTTATGGGTCTCTCTACCCACTTATTATTCTATCTAAAGGACAAAAGCAAAAATTAATATTCCAATTAGTTGCATGCTAATTTTGGAATATTACAATCCTCCCCTCCCAAATGTTGCTTGTCCTCAAGCAACTACAAGGATAGAGCTGAAGAGCCTCCTTCCCTCTTCCTGTAGCATCCTCATATGATAAGCTCCTCCAATGAACAAGATGCTCTCTCATCAATTTGTCCCATAGTTGCTCCTCCCAAGTGTATAAGTTAGCCTTTGGTGACAAATCCAAATGGCTATCATCATGAAGAAATGGATATCCATGGAGGCAACTATGTGTTGTTTAGAGGCCTTCTTGAGGCATCGAATCTGAAAAATATTGGGAACCTTCATTCCCATATGAAGCTCCAATCCCCAAGCTATCATCCACACAAAATTAATCACCCTCCAGAATGGTAATTCATAGAAAAAATCCTCCCAAATGCTCATGAGAGGCATCTCCCAAGTGCTCAAGTTAACCAAATGGCCCATCCCATAAGGAAACAAGAGGTAAAATGTAGCAACCATGGATTTCCCAATGTTCTCCCTAAAGCATGAATCATAATAAATGTGGAGAATCTCATTCCCAATAGGCACATCCAATCCATGTGTCATCCCTCCAATCATTCCCACAACAATGACAAGGACATCATCAACATATGGGATCATAATCAGAGTCATGCTAGCTGCCATATATAAGACCAGAGAAGGATAATGGTCCCTCAAGTGCAACCAGCGCAGTTTTACTCCTAACTACAACAAAATATGGTATGATGAGTGGTTTCTCAATCACTTGCTTGCTGCCCCAATCCTCTCACATGCTTGGAGAAGGTGAATGATGTGTGGTGCCAATTGAGCACACCCTGCAAAAGATATCATCTCCCAAAAATCTCTTAGGGAGTGGCCATCCTCATCACTGCTTATGGCCCCAAATGGACCAAGAAGTCTATAGGGAAGAGTGCCCCCTCTTGGAGAATGAACTGTACATGGATGGAAAGGAAATAAAAATACATGGTTAATGAATCATTATGCACATAAACACAATCCTTACCATGTACCTTGAACAAGATGTTGAAATGGCTCATAGATGGGCCTCTCCTCATTCCCAGTGGGAAAGGAAGTGGTTTTGATAAATATTCCAAGGAGTTATGTCTCTCCTCAATCTCCAAACAATCCATGAATCTCCTAATATGATGGTGCATCTCCTCTTGGAAGCCTTTCCAAGTGAATCTCTCCATGATAGTATGATATGACCTCATGAAATCAATGTTGCTTGAGAGAAAAATCCCATGTGCTGCATGCAAAGCCTCTTCTTGTTCTTGGAGATCCAAGTCAAGAATATCATATCTTGGTAGTAGATGTCTCCATCCACCACTCCCTCACTCACATCTCTTACCTGCCCACCAATTACATTATATGTGAAGTGATCCTGGGAACAACCCATCAACAGATCCAAACTCCCAGGTGACAACGCTGTTGGCCTTTGTGATAAGGCTCCCATCATCTCGTAACCCCATACTTTGACATGCCAAATGCCAAAGTCATCTGCCATAATGCTGCCATATATGGAAGACTCCTCCCCATGTGGAAGTGTCTCCTGACTCTCCAAAGCTAAGGAGTGGCCCCTTTGCACCATGAGTGTTCCATCCTCTACTCCTGAATCACCATGCAAGGTATGGGACAAAATCAGCCCATACTCTCCCAAGAGTAACCAGAGCAACAATAGCTCTTGCTGCCTCCTCACATCTTCATCATACAGACCATGGGGTGAAAACATGATGATTGACATGAAAAATGTCACATCACCCCAATAAAACCAAACTACTTTCTGCCACATGATGCAAGTGCCATGCCATGTCCCAACCAATAACATACCCTTTTAAATAGGATATATCACATGATGGCCAAATTATTTCAAGAGTAGCCAATGAAACCATGCCTCCTGCTACCCTGTGTCATAGATCTGCAAGTGGCTTACCAACCCCTTGCTCATCATCATCACCCATCCATCCAAATGTGGTTGTCTTCCATCCTGCTCCAAATTGGTATCCCTCCAATGGAGAATACCATCCTCCAAAATCTAATAACTATCTTTGCACTTCATGAGATGTTGAAGTGAAACCTCCTGGAGATCTCCACATGAATACCACTCATCCATGACCATGTTGAATCCATAAGGATTCAAATATGTTGAAGGTAAAGACTTATCATTGAGTTGTGAGGTGCTCATCAAGAAGGATCCATCATAGTAGTGGGAGATAAGATGTCTCTCATCAACCATCTGCCTATACAATTCTACACAAGTGTAATGGTCATCATAATGTCCCAATAATAGTTGGGCCCCCAACTCATCAATGCTGCTCAATAACAACATTGTTGATCTCCATGATGGTGCATCTGATGTCTCATGATCATGCAAAATTTTGAAAATACAGTTCTGCATTAGATTTATTAGGATTATACTCATCGTATCCTCCAAAATTCTGCACTCCAACCCAAAGTTTTGTGTGCATGGACTTTCCTCATCTTGAAACCCTCTTGAGGTTTCATTGCATCTCTCCATTCTCCTTTGCTTGACCTCCTTGGAGAGGTCCTTCAAAGATCTGAAAAGAGATGAGACAAAGCTCATTCCTTCCATCATTTTTTATCTCTTCTTCTTCTTCTTACTCTTCTGATACCATAATTGCTGAAATCCACAGGCTGAGCCCAGATTATGCTCTGATACCACTGTAATATCCCAAAATGGAAAAGACGGGAATATAGAACAAAATAATGGAAATAGCAGCGAATAAAATTACACCAACATGTGTGTCCAACATAGAGCCATTTTATTAAACATATCAGCAATAAATAAGTACAATAAATATGGGCACAACTCAGATAATCAAGGCAAAAAAGCCTCCCATGAATACATATGCTAAAACATAAAATGTTGCTACATAGCAGAATGCCAGAGAAAAAGTACAACGTAGTCTCAATGGATAAAATTATACTAGAAAATATTATTAATATATATATATATATATATATATATATATATATATATATATATATATATATATATATATATATATATATATATATATATATGCTAATGTATGGCTCAGAAAGTGATGGGAGTAGATATCTAAGCTCCCAAACACATTTCCAAGGCAACCCAGAAAGGGTTTCTGGAAATATACAAAATACAAAATGGTGATATACAACCCTAGGACTGAAGAATCACTGCAACTGAAGCACATAGAAGGAGGTGGATGAATTTGATGTAAAACTTAATGGCACTCCTCAAATAAACCCTTCAAGTGAAAGGATGATCCCTTCACTAAAAAGAAAACACCCAAAATGAGGCACTGAAATCTCCCCTGCAACTGCTCAATAAAATAACGTAGTATAAGACTGAAACTGCGCTGCAGGTTATGATGGTGACTTGGCATGGTGCCAAAATATGAAATGAAGCCCAGGGACCTTCCTTGCCAACCTCCCAATGGAAGGAATGCTTCCTCCACTGAAAACAAGCTCAGAAATGGCCCTATCAAACCCTCCACTGTTGCACCCTGCAACACAACACAACTCTAAACAGAAACTGCACTTTAGAAGAAATTTGTAGCTTGGCCTGATGCCGAAATGTGGAAATAATTCTCAATGAACTCTCCTGAGTGGGCACTCGAAGTCCCCCGAGGATGAGGGTGGGATTCTCGCTCGAGAACACCCTTGTGCTAAACAGCACGGTAGTCTCCACTAAACAACTGAAGAGAGCAACAAGTCATACAGACCATAAACAAAATAATAATAAAAAACATACCCTCTATGGATGCCATTCCCTTCCTTATATGCTTGGTGAGATTCCTCACCTTGGGTTGCACTCATTAAAGCCACTACTTCCATGCAAAGAATCTCCCTCCAAAACTACGTTGTCTCTCATTGAATGACCACTCCCTCCATATCGGCACTGTTGATTTGGTCAAGGTTGACCCATTCCACATGCTTCATCCCCTATTCACACATAAGGGTGCTTTATCCAACTATTTTTATGACTCTTATTCACATTATGAGTGAATTTATTCCTGCTAAAGAGATTTATGGGTCTCTCTACCCACTTATTCTTCTATCTAAAGGACAAAAGAAAAAATATTCGAATTAGCTGCATGCTAATTTTGGAATATTACAAGAATATGGGTATAAGAATAAAGGGAAGTGTAGTGATTCCAAGAAAGAATACTACCAAGATGCTTCCAAGAAGAGTCCAAAGAAGTGGAAAAGAAAGGATAAAAATAGAATTATAGCTATTGTAGATAAGTGCAAGGATCCAAACAACCAATGTAATCATTGTAATATTGACGGTCACACTAAAGATAAGTGTTACAATCCACATCCAAAGCTAAATCCCTAGAACCACAAGAAGGATGCGAAGAAGAACATATTGACCGCAAATTTGGGAAACTATGTAGAGAGTAGCTCAGATTTATGAGAGAATATTATTTATATTACAATGTAGAATGATATGAACATAAGTAGCCTTCATCCCAAATAAGAGAAGGAGATGACTAAACTCTTCCATTTTAAGATACAAATCAAGAAGGAAAAGGTGGGTGATTTATTTTATTCTAGTTCACAAGCCAAAATCATAGCATAAGATATGGTCAACTTGATTGGATTGAAGTTCATTACCATTGTCACCCATTTCCACTAGGATAGGTCAATAAGGATGTAGAGCTCAACTTTACGAAGTGGAAATAGACATGGTACCATTTGATCTGTGTAGTGTAGTGTCTTATATCCTTTACATGTACATGACAAGTGAGATTCTCATAAGGAGAGAAAACCGATACCACCTAATCAAGGATGGGAAGTTCTCCATCAACAAATCGTACAAGTAAATTATAGTTATCTTTAGTAAGTTTTAACTAATCTAAGAAATTAATTAGTTTTACTTGGAAGTTTTTTTTATCCTTATTAAGAGAAATAGCCAAAAGATGAATGAGTAAAGGTAAAGGCATTCCAAGAGGGATGTACTAAAGAGAAAATATGTTAGTTGGAGAAGTGTTTGCAACCATAAAAATAAGTGTTTTAGGAGCCTAAAATATTTTCACCTGAGAGAGAACTGAAGTCGAAGATATAATTGTTGATTGAATCCCATTGTCAATTGTTGTCTTATACAAATAGTTTATTCTAAATGGAAATGAAATGAAGAAAAAGTTGTAGCAACTATTGGGACAAGTACAACAAGTAATTTGAAACAGAAATCAAATCACTACTACGAGGGGGGGTGAATCAATAGTGCTATGGTTTATTCAAGTTGAAATTTTTTCCCCACAATGCTAAATTATTAGTAAACCAACATAATACAATATATATGAAATATGTAAATTCAACATAAATTTAACACATAAAACACCATAACAAATATCAAGAAAAACATGCACAAAGATTCATTTTTATGGTGGAAACCCTCAAGGGGAGAAAAACCACCTTGCTGCTACTGCACTACTCTGATTTTTGATTATTTGTCAAGAAAATATTTACATAGATCAATTGGCCACTACCAGCTAGGACATACGACCCCACCTACAGTTTGTTGGCCATCACTAGCTAGAAAGCCCCAACTTTTTCTCAATTGTTATTTGGCCACTACTAGTAAGAAGCCATACTCCTATCTTGGCAAGCCACTACTTTCTAGAGGCCCCAACCTCCTCAACCTCTATGCATACCTCATTTCAAAATTTTCAAATATGACCCAATATGATATGCTCAACATGCATGCAACAACAACATCTCAAGTCTACAAATTAATCTTTAAAAATGTGATGATCAATGATACATGTATACAAGAAGCATCATTATGTGTTGTACTTCTCTCTCTCAAACACCCATCCTCCAATGCTAGCATAATACATTTATAATTTTCTTCTCACCATAGTGGACCAATTAAAAACATTAATTACCTTACATTTCTCATAATGACCATATAAAATAAAAATAAAATGAATTAACCATTAAGCTCTCACACCAAATACCATGATAAACCATTAAGCTCTCACATCAAATACCATGGGAATAATCCTTGGTAATTTTAAACACGCACTTACAACCAATAAAATATATGCATAACCAGAAATTTGTAACCAATCAAGAACATGCTACAAGGTTGAAATCAATGCCAACCAAACACTACCAGTGCCAACAAGCTCCCTCTTTGGTGTTGTTGTCAAATGAAATCTGCACCAAAATCAAATGGTGTGTCACTCTCCCCCTTTGACATCAATGACAAAGGGATATGGTTGGAAATATGACAACAATGTCAATGGTGCCAACAATCATCCACCGATCACATAATTGATAAAGATGTGCATGATACCTCCCCTAGACACATGCTAACTCTGAAAAAAATGGAATGGATTTTCTTTCCATAACATATGCATCAATATATTCCCAATAACACATGGTAACAAGTAATTTTTTATCCATTAAGTATCAGCCACAAACTGTGATCAACAGTATTATCCTCATTAGTTCATAGCAACAACATACTCATACATTAGACAACATCACTCTCATCACTAGCAGTAGTAGCAAAATTGGATCTATTAGGCACAAACAACCATACCAATTCTGGTACAAAGAAACTCCACCCAAGATATAAACAACATATTACAAAGAATCCATGCCATCAACATAATATAGTAGCAACAATACATAAGCATCATGACTCTTATCTTCTGTAGAACATGCTCCCCTTTAATAATAATTAAGGCAACAAACATCTCCATGGTTGTTCTACAATTTCTTTTACCTCCTTGCCACGTGTAAGAGGAAAAATTGGACCAATGAACCCAAGGCCAAATTATGTACATGAAATACAAGGCTTCATCATGAATTACAAGGTGATACCAACAACTCATACATAGTTGCAACAATTCTCTAGAATCTTTATCCAATGAATGCTCGACACTAAGACCATTCCATCATCAGCTAAATAGGAAAGAAAACATTGTTACAGGGCTTCATAATGAGAGTATTGTATAAATTATGGTGTAGAATTGTTACTACTCACGAAATTTTAATCAAAATCACAAGGGAATTCAATTCACAATTTAGAACAACAATCACAAACATGAAATAAGAAATAACACACATTCACACAATATTTTTCTAGGGGAAATAAACTGCTAAAAACCCCTTATACTTTCTTACATTAATCTAATGAATAGAGATGTATTACAATTTCTAGCTCAATTTGAGCTCAACTTTCAAGTGAATAACCGATATCTCTGCTCATTGAGAAGCTCCATATTAGACTTATTCAATTTATGTCTTTGCTTAAGCCCCTATTTCCTTACACAATTCCTGATAAATTAGGCCCATATTATTTAAGAAATTCCTCCAAAATTATTGCACAATTCCCAAGATTAATCATCTAAATTCATGCAACACCTGTACACTCAAGACTAGTCTATAATTTATGTTACACTGCATTGGAATCTTCGCCACAGCTGGGGAACTTGAATTATTTGCATGAAATAGCTATTTTCGGTTGAATGATCATCTATCTAGATGATCATTGAGTTAGATTGTTGTCCCACTGCACAACTGACCTTCCATTAGTTCCTCCAAATGTTAAAACTAGTTTAAGTGAACTCAACTGGATATAACTGAATTGTATTACTAAAATTTAGCAATCACATGTGCTTAACTAAACTCCAACTCCTTTAACTCAATTTTTCTTAGCTAATTGAGTGACAAGAGCCATGTCACACAAATTAACTACATCCAAGTTGTCTGTTGATGTGAAAACTCGAGTTTTCTCAATTTGACCAAGGAAAAATCAAATTGAGACTTTCTTCTTGTATTTTTCAACACTCCCTCTCAGCAAGAAAGGGATTATCAACTACCCCTATCCTGCACTTGTGGAACTTGAACTTACCTCTTGAAAAATCCTTTGTGAAAATGTCATATTCTTGTTCCTTTGTCAGGATGTATTGTAGAAACATTATCCACCTGTGCACACAGTCCCGTAAATGGTGATACCAAATATCTATATGCTTGAATCAATCATGAAATATCAGATTCTCAGATAGCTTGATGCAACTCTGGTTATCACAATAGATCACAGTTAGATATATCATATGATCAAATAGTCCCACAAGTATCTTTCTCATCCAGATCGCCTCACATGTTGTTTGACTCTGGCGAGTTGAGCGCCAAAAATATTTGCTTCTTGCTATACCAGGAAACAACTACAGACCCAACATTGAAAATTTCACCTGATGTACTCTTTCGATCTGATGGACTCCCTTCCCAATATACATATGTGAAGCCACATAACTTAACTCCCTTTATTCGTTTGTACCATAATCTAAATTGGGTAGTGCCTTTGAGGTACCATAAAACATGCTTGGTTTCCTTCCAATAAATATGGTCGACCTAACCATAGATTGGCTTAGCTAGTTGACTACATAGAACATATTTGGTCTTGTGTTCACAAGATACATTGGTCAACCCACTAATTTTCGGTAAAAGGTAGCATCCACCTCTTCACTTGAAGTCGCAGTATCATTCCTCTAGTTGGTCGTTAGAGGTGTCTCCATGGGTTTACAACTCTCCATGTGGAATCTATATAGTATCTCATTTGCATACTTTCCTTGAGACACAAATAGTTCCCATCACCTTTTCACACTTCCAGCCCAAGGAAGTAGTGCATGAGACCCATGTCCTTCATTTCAATTCCTTTGCAATGTTCTCCTCACAAGGTTTGATCAGCTGCTCATCACCAGTTAAAATCAAATCATCAACATATAAGACAATAATAAGCAATTTATCATCTACCAAAATATTATATAGGTTCACATCCGTTTCACTTTTGGTGAAGCCTAAACCAGTGATATAGTTGTCGATCCTGGTGTACTAAGCAAGAGGTGTTTTTTTGAGACTGTACAATGATCACTTGAGTCTGCACACATGATACTCCCGAATAAATGTATCAAGCATATGGATAATAGATGTACACCTCCTCCTCAATAACTCGATTGAGAAATGTTGTTTTTACATCCATCTGGTGGATCTTCCACTCCATTTTCACATTAAGTGCTAGAATTGATCTAATGGATGAATACTTTCTATAGTAGAAAAGGTTTCCTCATAGTCAATTCCATCAACTTGAGAGTATCCCTGGGCCACAAATCTAGCCTTATACTTCTCTATGCTTCCGTCTGTTTCATTCTTAACCTTGAAGATCCATCTCGAACCCACAATTGATTTATTTGTTGGTCTTGGGACCACTTCCCAAATAATGTTCTTTACAATGGACTCGTACTCTTCCACCATTGCATCAACCCATATAGGTTTATCTAATTCTTCCTCGAAAGAGAATGGCTTAGCCTCTACAAGATCAGTCATTAAAGACATGCAACAAGTGTATTATTTAGGTGACCCCCTTTTCCTGTGAAAATTATAAGGAGCTCCCATGGTCTCTCTCACATCCTGCACAAGTCTATCGGCTTCCTTTGTTAATTTTCAACCTTCTCTGGATGGTTCTTCTTGAGTGGATTCCTCCACTATTTTCTCCTCAATTTGTGGCTATTCCAAAACTTCCTGGGGCTCCTTATTTTGAGCTGAAATATCTTCTTCTAGTGGGATCTGAAGCTCCCTCTCAAGAGAGAACCACATCGGTTTCTCCTCAGCAAAATTTACATCCCTTCACACAACTTCCATTTTGAGGGAAGGTAAGTACACACGGTAGTTGTGTGGAGTTTTTGCGTAACCCACAAATACCCCCAAATCTACTATTGACTCAAGCTTCTTCCTTGATTCTTTGGAGGCATGGTAGTAAACAAAGTCTCCAAAAATCCTGAAGTGCGACACATCTAAATTTCTCTCCAAGAATGTCTCCTCTAGTGTAATCATACCAAGAATCCGATGAGAACTCTGGTTCTGCAAGTAGACTGCTATGTTACATGTCTTTTCCCACAAATGTAATGGTAGGCCTTGGTCATGCAAAATATCCTTCGTAGCTCCTAAAATGTTATGTTTCTTTCTCTCAACTAACCCATTTTGTTGTGAGTTATTGGGTGTTGTCATCTCTCTTCAAATGCCTTCTTTCATGCACAAATTATTGGATTCATTCGAAATGTACTCACCTCCATTATCACTCCTGAGAGCTTTCACCTTCTTTCCAGTTTCTTTCTTAGTGCCTTGAATTCTATGAGCTTGGAGAATGTCTCACCTTTCTTCCACATGAAGAAGATCCAATACTTCCTTAAGAAGTCATCAATAAAAATGAAAAAATATTTATGTTTGGTAGTGGAGGATGTCAAGAAAGGTCCACGGACATCAGAGTGGATCCATTCCAAGACAATGTGTGCTTTTTTGTCTCGATCATGGAATGTGGATTTTTCATACTTCCCCAAGGTACATCCTTTGCATACATTCTTCTACTCAAGTGATCCTTTAGGGAGGCTAGTGGTTATTTGCTGCATAATCTTCAAGGCACCATGATGAAAATGACCAAGTATTATATGTCAAATTTCATCGACATCGTGGCTCTGCGCTTTCTCCGCCTTGCTTCTTAATGCAATACATTCTTCCACATCTATATTATACAAGTTCTTCACACGAACCCCGATCTGCTTCACCTGTCGAGTGGCTATGTGTCTCATGAATGATTTCCCTTTGTTGAAGATCACATCATAACCACGATCTTCCAAAACTACTACAGAGACGAGATTCTTCTTTAGGCCTGGAACAAACATGACTTCATTGAGTCTAAGAGGGGATCCTGACTCCCTCAGAAAGTTGTTTGTACCAATATTGGTCACGTTGTACCTTCCATCGTCCCCCATCTTGATGTGCATCTGGATATCTTTCTCCTCCAGGTCACTGAAAAATTCTCTACACCTTTCCATGTGGAACAATGCGCCTGATTCCAAGTACCACACTCTCCCTGTCATTATGTTGATTTATGGTAGCATCAGATGTGCTTTAGCCTTTTACTTTTTTTATATAGGCTAAGACACATGTATTGCATAATACCCAGAAAGGATTTTGGAAAATTCCACTTAAATGTGGTTTAATTAAATTAATTAATCATTTTTTAATGTTTCCCTAAGTGTAAACTTAGGGAAATTGATTAATTAAAGGGTATTAATTAAACTAAGTGTGAATCTTCTAGAAAAAGTCATGGATCAACTCCTAGTTAATCTTATCCCTTGATTATTTTTTAATCTTGGCCATTGAAGGGTCAACGAAATATTGTAAGAAGGAGGGTGAGGGGCCTATGGAAAACACATTTGAGCATTTGGAATTTTTGAGCTTGTGAGAGAGACACTACTTTTGATCAAAATCGAATCACTAGGGCAGTGCTAGCTAAGTGATTTCAATCTAGTGATCAGTTCCAGAGAGGGGCAGATGCAGTAATTCGTCAGGAGGATCAGGAGTAAATTTCAAAGAGAGAGGCAACAGTGACATAGTAGAGGTAGTGCAGTCATCTGGAGGGGTGATGCAGTCCCTAAAGGAGATCACGCAGAAGTGACGCAATGCCTTCTAGATTCAGTCCAGAGATAACTATAAGTTGTGGTTTCTGAGCCTGGAGGGCCAAAACTCAGTTCTAGATCAGCGTGATCATTGCAGAGGATGAGGTGACACAGTTCCTTAGCTTGCCCGTACATGCTTACACAGTAGCATCATAGGCATCACACAGAGGTAGAGAGGGGCTTCACCAGAGATGCTCTAGATTAGCTGAGGACTTGGAGAGTGAGGTATATCTCACATTTCTTCTGTTGCCAAGATTTTCTCTAAAGGTGAGCCAGATATTGGCACCTTAGTTGTACTCAAGATTCTGCTACTTAATAATATAAAACTCTTAGATCTGCTGCACCGGTTTTCCCGAGTTGGGTTTTTTTGGGGACTTAGTCCAAAACTAACTGTGTCAAATGTGGATGTTTTTCATTGTATTTTGTTCAGTTTGTTTCAACACTTAGAATTATTCTGCAACATTATTTGTGTAGACTGCTTTAGTAATTACTTTGATATTTCATTGTAATGAAATAATTATGGAAAATAATAGGAGAAGTAATTCAGATTTGTTGCAGTAGGAATCCAGATTTAGGATTCTTCACATGGTATCAGAGCTTATTCAAGCTGAAGTGTAGAAGAAACAAAAGAGAGCCAGCAGATCAGTGTTGAAGAAACTGGGTGTTGCGTAAGCAAAAATAGACTACCTCATTAGTTACGCAGTCTAGGCCAGGAGGGAAATCTAGCACAGAGAAAGATCCCTCTGAGAGAGTTGAAAAAATGGTAAGCTATTTCAGTTGCAGAAGATGTAGCATAGCAGACCAGCGTAGTTGAAGGACGCAGTAACTACACAACAATGAGTGTTGGTGCAAAGCGTCATAAAATTTCTGAAAAACACAGTTGGAGATTTCTTGACCTCATATAGTTCTCTTACTCAAAGAGACTCAATTTTTCTCATGCAACAGCAGAAGTATTGAATTACTCCTCAAGGAGTGCGTAAGTCTAGTTGAGAAGAGGGTTAGAGGGAGAAGTCAATAGTTTAGGAGATGGCCAAAAATGGATTGCATGACCAAGATAGGTTGGAGGGTGCCTCCAACTATGTTATTTGGAAGTCAAGGATTTAGTTTCTCCTTTATGAGCATGATCTAAAGAGCCTCATTGACAGCGCAGTTCCAAAGCCGTTGGATGCAACACATATGAGAGCCTTTAAGAAGAACATGGAAAGAGCCAAACGATTGATTCTAGATGGCGTAAAGGATCACATCGTACCCCACATAGCAGCAAAGGACACTTCTAGATAAATGTGGGTAGGTCAGGAAAAGCTATGTCAAGGATCTTTCGAGCAGCGGAAGATGTATCTGGAGGAGAAGATGCGTAACACCAAGATGAAGAAGGGAGAGTTTTTTGACTCTTTCCTGTCTCGAATTCAGGAAAACCGAGACTAGCTACCAGTAGTGGGATAAACACCTAGAGACTCAGAGCAAGTAAGGCTCACTAGAAAATTTGTTTTAGAATATTATCAGGTCTTTTTCCAGATCATTCTGGGCAGAGAAAGACTCCCAGGATGGGAAGCGATGTGGGAAAATTTGCAGCGAGAAGAGATGAGGAGAGATATCCTCAAAATCCATAGTGAGGATGGCAACAATAGTTAGAAAATTAAGAAGGAGGAGGAAGAAAACACAACCCTTTCATCAAAGGGGAAACAATGACAGAAGAAGAAATATTTGTCCAATATCAAGTGCTTCAGGTGTGGGGAAATGGGACTTTATGCCACATAATGTCCTCTTAAGAAAAAGGATAAGGAGGAGAAGCAAGATCCTCAAGCCAGAGCTGTCAAGATTGAGGTAGAAGATGATTGTGCTATGTTAGATCATATTCCAAAAGGAGGGGAGTGGGATGACTCAGAGTTGTAGATCCAAAATCTATAACAGGAAGGATCCTTGAGTATTTCCGAACTCTTGGATCACATATGAGCTACGAGAGCCTTAAGACAGTAGTAGGATGGATAATTGCAACAGGAGAGGAAGAGACAATGCAGTGGCTAGCAGTACTAGAGCTTGATCAATGCAGAGGAGGAGCAGGAGCAGGAGCAGTTGAGAAGCAGCAACATAGTGCACAGTGTTGCAGTGCAGAGTAGCAGCAACGTATCAGTTTGAGAGAGCTAGTGCAGAAGTTAGCAACATACAATATTATTATTCAGATGCAATATTACTTGTCCAATTTCAGATTTTTTTTTGTTGCAATTAGAAATAGTGCAACAAAACAACAACAACAGCAATGGAGCAGCAAAAACGTAGTGCACAGTGGTGCAGTGCAACAACATGGTTGCAGAATTTAGAGGGAGTTGCAGTACAGTAGCAGTTGGCAGCAGCATGCAAAGTCAACAACAGTACAGTTGCAACATTTGTGCAGTTTTGGTGAGCAGCATCAACAACACAATAATAGATGTTGCAGAAGTCAGAGCAACACATAGGGTTGTATTGCTAGAGCACTTTCCTCGCTAAGAGGGAGTGTTGATTTATGGTAGCATTGGATGTGCTATAGCCTTTTAATTTTTTATATAGGCTAAGACACATGTATTCCATAATACCCAGAAAGGATTTTGGAAAATTCCACTTAGAGATGGTTTAATTAAATTAATTAATCATTTTTTAATGTTTTCCTATGTCTAAACTTAGGGAACCTGATTAATTAAACGGTATTAATTTAACTAAATGTGAATCTTCTAGATAAAGTCATGGATCAACTCCCAGTTAATATTAGCCCTTGATTATGTTTTAATATTGGTCGTTGAAGGGTCAACGAAAGATTATAAGAAGGATGGTGAGGGGCCTATGGAAAACACATTTGAGCATTTGGCATTTTCGAGCTTGTGAGAGAGACACAACTTTTGATAAAGATCGAATCACTAGCACAGGGATGGCTAAGTGATTTCGATCTATTGATCAGTTCCAGAGAGGGGCATATGCACTAACTTGTCAGGAGGACCAGGAGTAAATTTTAGAGAGAGAGGCAACAGTGATGCAGTAGAGGCAGCGTAGTCATCTGGAGGGGTGACGCGGGATTATGCAGAAGTGATGCAGTGCCTTCTAGATTCAGTCCGAAGATAGCTGGAAGTTGTGGTTTTTGAGCCAGGAGGGCCAAAAATAAGTTCCATATCATCATGATCATTGCAAAGGAGGATGTGACGTAGTTCCTTAGCTTGCACACGCAAGCTTACATAGTAGCAACGTAGGCATCACACAAAGGTGGAGAGGGGCTTCACCAAAGTTGTTTCGGATCAGTCGAGGACTTGCAGAGTGAGGTATATCTCACATTTCTTCTGTTGTCGATATTTTCTTTGAAGGGTGAGCCAGATATTGGCACCCTAGTTGTACTCAAGATTCTGCTACTTAATAATATAAAACCCTCAGACCTGCTGCACTGGTTTTCCCGAGTTGCATTTTTCCGGGGACTTAGTCCAAAAATAACTATGTCAAATGTGTATGTTTTTCATTGTATTTTGTTCAGTTTTTTCGACACTTAGATTTATTTCGCAACATTATTTGTGTAGACTGCTTCAGTAATTACTTCGATATTTCACTATAATGAAATAATTATGGAAAATAATAGGAAAATTAATTCAGATTTGTTGCAGTAGGAATCCAGATTTAGGATTCTTCACACATTGTGCTCGTTGTGCATGTGATAAGGGTGAAGTCAACCTCAAAGTGTGAAGCCAAGGTTTCGCCCACCGCACTTCCTCAGGTCTTATTACTCCACTTTTTTTTGTGGACACTTTGTGGCATAGTGCCCAAATTCATAAGGACTGAAGCATTTAATTTTTGACAAATCTTTCTTCTTGCCCCTTTGGCTATATTTTGGTTTGGTTTTATATTTATTCACTTTTCCCTTCTTTCCCTTTCCAACCAATGCAAATTTTTATTCATCCTCCCCCTTGGATGAAGTCCCATATTTGGTTTTCTGCCTTATCTCCTCTTATACCAAATCAGACCATAAGCATTCCTAATTCGGTAATTTCTCCCTCCTTATCACTAATTCTTGGTAGCTATGCCAGATTTTAGAAAGGATTAGGAGAGTTGGGCTTACCAAGTCATCTTTTGGAACATTTACACCAACCTTGCCAAGTTCATCACTAACTTGTGTGAACCTACTATAATATTCTTAGTGAAAAATTGTAATGATAACAAAGTAAGCATAATGTAAACACATAAAAAAAGAAAAACAAATTAAGACACCTAGAAATTTCCATAAAATGCGCTGAGTTGAGCCATTTTATTGATATAAATGTTGGGTACAAAGATAAGATCAAAAAGCACGCACCTGGGCTTTCCTATGGCAAGCTAACAATGCCCATGTGATGAAATCAACCACTCTAACATGAAATGTAGTTTTCCCCAACAAGCTCTGCGTTGTCCCAATGAAATTTTCACTATTGTATGAAAGAAATGGCTTTTAGGCCCTCCTCTGGTGCTCAGAATATTCTAGGAAATTAACCCCGAGATCTCCTCCAATAACCCACGAAGGAATTGGAAAAATTTTGACCTCAGAATTCAGGCCCAATTTCCCCTAGCTCTTCGAGCTACTGGGTAGTTCAACACACTTGTAAAGAAGGTTGCCAACTGCTCCCAAAATGGCTAAAAAACTCAGCAAAAATTCCTTCTGGGATGCTCCCACAAACTCAACACCAAATTCATCCTCTCCCTTAAGTCCCACATGTGGCAAGGAAAGGGACTGTGCAAGCCCACACAGTCTTTGCTAAAACTCCTCTAAAAACTCGCTGAAATGTCCCTGGATCATTCTGAAGTTGAATGGGACTCCATCCTAGGGTTGGCACTTGTGGTCCACCGAAGCAAGGGTGATATTCTCTCCTAAAAATATCTTGTACTCAACATCACATGCAGACTTGGCTTCCAAATCAAGCGTGCTAGTGAAGGTAAGGTTTCAAATGATCAAAGATACCCAAAATGAGTGCCTCCGATTTTTTCATTGTGCCTCCAAATTTCCCATGTGGGGCCCAACCATTGAATTCCTCATCATTTCCATCCAAGGAATGCATATTTCCAAGGAGGGTCATATTTTCCTCCCTGGAATGGTACCCACCACCCAATAACTACTCGATTTTATTCCTTTCTCCTAAGTTGGGCCCTTGCCTTGCTCCAAAAATTCAAGTGGTCCCGCAACTTATTTTTCTTAAGTGTAAGTGAAAAAAGTGAAAAAATTGGTGAAATTGATATTTCTCCTTAGAAATAATGCTAAGTGGGAATATCACAGTCCTCCCCTCCAAAATGTTTCTTGTACTCAAGAAATTGCGATGATGGATGTTGTAGTATTTGCTCTCCTTCCCAAGTGGCATCATCATTAGGCAGATTCCTTCATCTGAATAAAAACTCTCGAATGACCCTGTTCTGCAGGTGGCTCTCATGAGTGTCTAGAATGGCCTATGGTTCCAACACAAAATTCCCCTCATCATCCATGTGCGATAACTTTGTAGTTATTTTCAGCTGCTACCCCAATGCCTTCTTCAGGCAAGACACATGGAAATTTTTGTGAACTTGGCTCCCCGAGAGTAGCTCCAGCTCATATGCTACCTCGCCAACTCTCCTGGTGATTTAGTATGACCCGTAAAAGCAGGGTTTGAGCTTCTTGTCCCCCTTCTACTTGGGAGTGGATTGTCTGTACAGCTGAAGCCTAGGGAATACCAAATCTCTGACCTCAAACTGCCTCTCAACCTGGCCTTTGTCGGCGTAGAGTTGATTTTAGTTTTGTGCAGTCTGTAGGTTATCTTTGAGAGCCCACAAAATGTCTTGGCTCTACTGAATCCAATCCTTGGCCCTTGGGGCCTTTCTGTCTCCAAATATCACGTTAGCGAAAGATAATGCATCATAACTGTTAGTGTCCCATGATTTGGTATATTGGTAGACCAAATGATAGGGTAACATGGAACCAATCTTTGGAGTCCGAGGACCTAGCCTTCCTGGACTCAGAGAGGGATCTCTCCACTGGGTGCAAAGGATATGTTCTTTTTGCTCTAGGGTTTTGATTTTAGGCTAGTTATTTAGGTGTAGTGTTTTTTGATTTTTTTGGTTGGGTAAGATAGTCAAATGAAATAGGTGGAGTGAGAGTATGTCAAAGCCATTAGGCTATGGAGTCAAGTGAAATTCAAGAGTGTCTAAATGATGAAACAGAGTGTGTTGCACGGCCGATTTAACAAGGTTAATGGATCCTTAAGGTGATGTATGAGGTGTAATGAACATTAAGATTGGGAAAGACTAAGAGGTCTTAAACATATATAGTTTAAAAGCTACAATTCATGAGGTAGGGCAAACCATTAATCTCAATAAACAATACTCTAAACTAATAAACATCCAAGAGAAACATTCCAGTGAAACATAGAAAGCATAAGAGCTTCTAACTTTAGAAATTCACCTTCAGATTTTGGGAAAACACACAAGACAATAAAAATAACTCAATTTATGGAGAGATAACTCCAAAATAGCATATATCAAGTTATTGGGAACTTTGAAACAAGTTTGTAAGCATGGACAAAGGGCAAGATCGAACGAGACCTCTTTGACCTAACCTAACAATCAATACTTCACAAAAAGGCTTCAAGATAGGGTTTTGAAAATTTCAAATAAGCAGGGCATACCATGAATCATACTTGTAAGCTAGAATACTAACCATACATGAAACAAAAACAAGTTTTGGTGGACCTAAGGAGCAGTCAAGAATTCCTTAAGATGGCCAAAAGAGAAAACATAAAAGCTATAAAAAAAAGGAGGACTGAGGTGCCTCAAAGAACATGTCTCAACCTATACTTTTCTGTTTAATAGCAGCCAAGAAACATGAAACATAATGATAACAAAGGAAACAATATAAAAATTAGGAAGACATCACCATTCACCAAGCTATGGAATCCTGCAAACAAGCTTCTCCATCATCAAGCCAAACAAGCCATTCATCCACTTCACAAAACCAATTTCTTCTCCAAGCTCATGAAACCATGTATATTGCTCTTCAAGCTCATAAAATGCAAAAAAAATGCATAGGGGCCTCATGCTCTATTTGTGGAGAAATGAGGACTAAAACCCTAAATTTCATAGGAAAATGTCAAATATAGTCATAAATATCATTTATGGCCAAGAGACCATGCAAGGCCCAAGGCACATAATATCCCAAGAAATAAATGCTAAAAGAACTATTTGCACCTAATTCTAGCGTGATTTTCCTCAAAAAACTCAAAAATATCTATTTTCAATAAATGAGTGTGTTTTGTTGACTTTTGGTCCAAACACTAGGCACCCTCTATCTGTAGTGCCACTTCAGCATAAAATAGGGTCTCTTGCAGTTGAGTTTTGGACCCCTTAGCAACACCGGATTTGGCTCCGTGATGGCCCGTTGGAAAGCCTGATGAGTCTAATTTCTAGAAATTCTTGATTTGTGCTGAGTGAATGCTATTTACCTGTCCAAAAATAAAATCTCCCAACACTGCTCTATGCGTAGCGCTTGGTCTGAAAATGAGGCAGAAAGGTCAAATTTTTTATTTTTTTTTACTGTTTGAGGGGGTAAAAATGCTCCAAATGATCTGAAAATGGGTGAGAAGACTAACGGTGATGTGAGAAATCAAAAAATGCAAACTTTGAGAGCTGAGGATGCACCTATTTTGTGTGTAGTGCCTGGGGTTTTCGCACAAAGGGGTCAAAATTTGGAGAAAACAAAAAGTTGTCCAATTTGTCTCAAAATTTGTGGAGAGGTCCATCAAGAGGTCTTAGACACCTGTTAAGAAGCCCCGGCCAAAATTCCAAGGCTGTCATGCACTTTTTCTCTTTTTAGGTCTTCTAGCTCCATGAGGGCCTTCCTTAGTTTAGCACAAGCAAGCATGTTTTTCCTTGCATAATGCTTGGTCATTTTCTTTTGTAGGGCAAGGTCTCTCTTGACCTTCTTGAAATTCTTATGCTCCTCTTTGTAATAGTGTATGACACGTTGTGCCATCTCAAAGTCTCTTTCCCACTCCTGAAGTTGTGCATCTTTCTCCAAGAGAAGATATCTAGTGTTCATCTCCTTGTCCTCATTGTCACTGTCTAGATCAATGAATTGAGGCCCTTGAGAAGTCCTATTGATCCTTTTGCTTCTCCTTTCCCTTACCTATTTCTCACCTTTGTCCATCTTTTCCTTTCTTTTTTCTTTGTGCTTGATAGCTGGGGGAGAGATGGCCCTTTTCCTTTTCGAGGTAGCAAACACATCTCTTTTGCCTTTGTGGGTGGTGCAAGTGAGAGGAGTGATGAGGGTGCCTTGATCTTTGATGAAGTCACAAACCTTTTCATCTTTGTCATGGGTTTCATGAGTCACTTCATGCTCCATTGCGTCACTGATTTCTTGACCTTTAGCCTCATCATTATCATCGCTTTCCTCACTGTTTTCTTCACTGTCATCTTGGCTCTCAAACTAATCACTACCCTCCTCACTTGCCTCATTTCGGCTCTGTCCTTCACTAAGGTCTTCTTATTTGTCACTTTTAGCATTGTCACTTTGAGTTCCTTGGTCATTCATAGGCTGATTAGTGTCATGACAGTCATGAAAGTTGTCATGGATGTCATGACCATTTCCTTGCTCATCACTGATTGTCTCATTTGTGCTATTTCCATGGTCACTGCCTTCATCTTCAAACTTTGTTTCAGCCTCATCATTTTTCTACTCTTGGTCTTCATTTTCTTTATCCTCTTCCTCTGTTTCTTCATTATCATTGTCTTCATTCATTTAAGCACTTTTTTCACTATCATTGTGCTCACTATCATGCTCAAACACATCTTCCTCTTAGCTGTCTTGTGCACTCTCTTGCTGACTGTCACCTTAATTGTTTTCTTCATAATCCCCTTGGTCTTCATCTTGTTCATCATCAACACTCTTTTCTACATTTGAGATTGTTTTATGGGTGTCATCACTATCACTGTTTTTCTCACATTCATCATTGTTTTTCCCTTCATGGCTGCCATGTTCATCCTTCTCCTCCATGTCATCATCATCTTCTTCTTCATTATTAGGCTATGTTTCTACCCCACTGTCTTCTTCACTTTCCTCATCATCTTCTTGATTAAGCTCTGTACTTTCCTCACTTTTTTCTACCTTTGCCTCATTTTCATCACTCTCTTCCATGCTATCATCATCATCCTCTTGGTCTTCCTCATTAGATTATGCCTCTTCCTCACTGCTATTTGTTTGTTCTTCATGGCTATTTCCATCATCTTCTCCCTTGGCACTGATGTCCTCTTCCTTTTCCTCACTAAACTCTGTTTCTACCTCACTGTCCTTTTCCTCTCCATTGTCATCTGTTTTCTCCTCATTAGGGCTACTGTCAGCTCCTTCACTTGATGCATTAGGAGAAGAGATAGGAGGTGAGTTTATTTGTGGAGAAGGCATATGTGGAGATGAAGGAGGAGTGGAGGTAGGTGGATGTGAAGTGGAAGGCAAATTTTTCTGAATGAAGGCTTGGGGATTGGAAAATACATCATGTGAGATAAAAACTTCCCAAGGGATTCCTTGCTCCTCCAGCTGGTGTAAAACAATCATATTGACCAAGGAGTGGTGAAAAAGGCTCTACATTTGGTGGGCATAACTCCTATTCTTGACCACTGAAGCCATTTTTTCAATGATATGGTATAGATAGTATGGTAGGTTCAGCAATTTAACCCTGGTGAAGTGCATTAGAAGCCTTCTGTGATAAGAATAAACCCTAGAGTACCTCCCCTCATAGGTGAAGTACTTGATAATCTGCCTCATCAGTAGGGCATACCTCTCTAGCAGGTGGGAGAAGGGGAAAACAACCTTGCAGCCTTGTTGACAGCTAGGTTTGAGGTAGGGTTCATAATAACTCAAGTCCAATTTCTTTTGGTTGAACCATCTCTCACCGATATATGGTATTCCTATGGCTTTAGCAATGGATTCAGATGAGAGTTCAAAATTCACTCCTGCTAGGTTGACTTGGTGATTTTCTAAACTGAGAATGAACAACCTAGTTAAGTCTGAGTAGCTTTGGACTTGTTTAATCTTCTCACAAAACTGGTAACATCCAACATCTTGAAAACAGGTAAGTATCATTGGAGAGGAGGTGATTTGAATGGTATCCAAGGGCTCAAACCTATTAACCCTGCCTCCCTTGTGTTTTGCCTTGATTGGCCTCTAGCCTTCATCACTGCTGGTATGAATTTCTTCTTTAGACATGGTGACTGGCCTAGAAAAAAGGTTTTAACTTGTTTGAGAGCCTTTAGGTCTAGAGAGGGAAAATGAGTGATGTGAGGTTAAATTTTTGCAAATGAGGGCCAAATGAAGTATCTCTAGGAAAAATTTAGAGTTTTAGGAGGTGGATTGTTTGCATTGAGTATCTTTATGCCTATGACAATTCTTAAAATTGCAAACCCTACCCTAAGAGGTTAAGAAATTTATTTTCATGGAGATTAGGGTTTTGTCACATTAGGCCTCTAAACACCTTCTTGCTTATGAAAATCACTGCTTTCAAGGTAAGGAAAAGAGCCACCAACCTTGCTTGATTGATTGCAGGAGATTTGGAGGCAAAAATCAAATTTTTGGCCCTTTTTGAAAAAATTGGGCCAAGTTCTGTCTATGTGTAGCGCCACCCGACTACACGTTCAAGTCGGGTCGGGCTGGCAGGTTTGTGTGCAGCGCCGGGTCGAGTCGGGCCGGAAATGAGCCTGTCGGGCCTGTCGGAGTGCAGCGCCGGGTGAATGTGTGGGCAGACGGGTCATTCTGGGCCTGTGAATAGCGCCATCTCAGGTGCGTAGCGCCGCCCTCCCGATGCGAAACGCAATGTAAAATAACACTACTGCTACCTCCTTTGTGCGTAGCACCGATGGCCAGGTGCGTAGCGCCGGCCTCGGTGCGCAGCGCCAGCCTTGGTGTGCAACGCTTGAAATTTTCCTTCAAACTCGCACAAAATCGTCTAAAAATTCTCTCAACGGTTTTCTTCTTCTCTGCAATGATAAATGATATGGGAAAGAGGTCAAGGAGGCTTTATAGCTTTTTGAAAAAATTAATTTTTGAGCCCAAACTCACTTTCCTAATGTTGATTTCTCTTTTTATTCATCTCACTGTGCTTTTGGCCTTTTTGGTCTTGTAGGTGGCATTTTGACATAAGGAAAATAAGTTTTTCCTCTGTTGGAGTATCTTGATGTTCTCCTTGGGCTCACAAACCCTTCAACCAGCTCAAATAGTGCCCTTTTCCCTGTTTTGTAAACATGAACCTTTTTATGATGTTTTAACATTTGTAAACAACAGATTTGTGATCATTTGACATTTTTTCCTTCGTCTGAAATTATGTCAGGTTTTCTCACTGTGAATCAGTGGAAAAACTTCTTAATGTGAAAGCCCTATCATCAACAAACCTTTTATCCTTCATGTGGGCCATCATTGTGAAAAACATTTGGTCTGTTTTTCTTTATCAATTTTCCTGTAGGTAGATATTTTGACAGTCCTGCAGAAATGTCATTTATTGCTAACCTATCTCTTGCAGAATATACCTTGATAAATAACCATTTTGGAGGCTTTACTACTCTTAAACCAGCTAAATTTTGTTCCCTAGACCATTATGACAATGATGTATGTCAAGTGAGGGAGGTGAGCTATTTAAACCATTTTTGTGTTTTTGCTGGCCACTTCTGTTCTTGCAGGTGCCTACACAACTTCTGCCTTAGATCACTGTCCCTTTTGGATTTGGACAACTCATTTTATCAACCATGAACCTAGGCTTGTCATAGTTGCCTCCTTTGGCAATTTTTTCCCTCATGATTGCATCCTTGGATCATTAGAAAAATCCTCTGACTGTTCCTTTAAGAAGTCAAACCTTAAACTGATATTTCTGTCTCTTTTTGTCCCTTTGGTGAAGTGGGGTACTAGTGTTTAGGTCTGCCTCCTTGGATCCCTTTAGTTCTCTGATTTAACCTTTAAGAAACTCATACTTTTTGTACCATTGGTGATGTGGAGTCAATATCTCTTTGCTAAACCCTAGAGGACAGTTTGAAATCCTTTGAAACCCTCTATTGTTATGAAGGAGGTTCTGTCATCACCCTTTGACCAGTTTGTCAACTTTCCCAAACTCCTAGGTTTTAGGGCTTCTTAGGAAAAAGTAAATAGTGTTGTCTTCTAAGTTCTCTTAAACTTCTCAAACTCATTCATCCTTTCTAAAAGTCTTCAATGTGCTTGTGAAGGAGTTGAGGTGGCCTTTGCCCTTGTAACCCTAGTACTAATTCCTGCTTGGTCAAAATAGTCACAAACCCTGATTCTCATCAAACATGTGCTTGCTGCTTTCTTCTTGCCATGAATGGTCTTCTCATGATGATTTTCTTTTTTACCTTACCTAATTGCTAGTCTGATGGCATTTTGATCCTCTTGCAGAAATGTGAGAAAAGATAGTTGTCCCCTAACAAGATTTGTGCTTTAGGCCAAAAGATTTTCTGAGTGACCTTTTTCATTAGTTTGGACAAGATCACTTGTCCCTTTCTTCTTTGAATGCAGTTTCTTCATACAGGAAAAACAGATTTTGTAGGGCACCAGATCCACCCTATGACTTTGTGAAACCCTAGGTGACCTAGTGGAGGCTTTCTTAGACTTGGTTTTTAAACTGAGACCTATAATTTGGGATCATTAAGTGTAAGATAGAGTTTATGATAGACTGATGTACTGAAGATCCAAAATCCAATGTACTTGATTTATCTAAAGAGTCGATAGAGATAGTTTGAGACCATCAGTGTTTGGGATTATCTTGGGATACACAACAAAGTTATTTGATTGGTGGGCTTAGGTAGTAGTGGGGGATTTTTAGGCAAAAAAAAATAGAGAGTTTGGGTCAAAGGTTACAAGATATAGAAAGAAATATTGACATAAGCCACTAATGGGTTTTCTGGGACTGGTAAGCAATGCTAGACATGATGGAAAGATGAAAGAGTGAAAAACTATCTTTAAGGATGATGAAGGCAATGAGATTTCTACAACTCACAATGTTCATGAACTTTGTTTCTAGAAATCTAGGGAAATCATTAAGTCATCTATGAAGGCAAAAAATTACTGATGACTAACAATGGCTCCACTTGGGGAGGGCAGCTCCTTTTCAGGAGGTGTCCAGAACTTCAGATTTTTGGCTTTGTGGAGACAAGTGCCTTATCCATTGGGCATATTTTTACCTCTTTCTCTTGTTGATGCTTTCTTAAAGCTTATGATATTAATAATCTAAAAGACATGATTAGCTCAAATACATCTCTACCTACCCAAACTACTTGCCTAACATTTTTTCTTCTTTAGGTGCATTTGGAATAGCAACCTTGACATCTTTTTGTTTTTTGAAAGCAAAATAAACTATATACTTCTACCTTATTCTTCCTGGAGCTCAGATTAGGCTAATGAACTCATTTTATTCTCTACCTATACTATTCAACTGTCAAGGTTAAACTATTTGATAGGATTTATTCACTAATCTAAAAACATGAAATTGAAAACATGGCTAAATTAGGATTAGATAATCTGATTTACCATGCGTTTGTGGTATAAAAACAAGCTGCACACAAATGTTATTTTTGTACAAAATAAGACTATAAAAATCAGGGCTAGGATACATTGTTTGCTACTCATCCCTATTTTCCTCTTTGGTTATGTTTTAAGCATGTGGAACCAGTATCTTTCTTCCCTAATCTATCTTTTGACAAGTCAAGCTTGAATAATTTGACCCACTATCTTTCACTAACTTATCAACAATCAATTTAAAACATGTTTCAACCATGATTAGGCTAGATGACTGAAACAAGACTCCTTTATGCAATAGTAGTGGTATTTAGGCTTACCCACTTTCAATAGTTCTATTTTTTGGGTATGGGGCTTTACCTCTTTTCAAATCTGCCCTCTTTTCCATTTTTTTGTTTTGTATTTTTTTTTTTATTTCTCTCAATATATTTTCATCAAATAGTGATATGTACAATGAATGAGAAATTCTAACTAAGACTCTAAATGGCCGTGGTATTTGATTACCCTGTCTTCCCCAGGATTATCTACCAACCCTTTTTCATTCAGTTCTTGCAGATAAGGAAAATGACTATCTATTTTTGAGGGCATGGTGCAAGATTTCTGCCAAGGATTTTCAAACATGCCAAATTCTCCTTTACATTCCTTCTTTGAGTTTTGTTCCCAAACCTTTTTTCTGTGATAGAAAATTTCTAGGTAAAAAATACATTCTTCATCAGCTCCTAAACTAATGACAAAGTCATCCATGTACATCAAAGTGAAAAAGTTGGTAATAGGAGCCATGGCCTCTTGGAAGGTGTTTTTAGCTTTCCTTATTCCAAGAAAAATTTGGTCAAGAATGTAGTCATCCCAAGGAACTTTGAAAATGTCTTTGTGTTGATTGATTTGAAGTGGTATCATCTCACGAAAACCTGAAACACTACCAATCCAAGTCACCTTGTTATAAATTCCTAATTTTGGCATGGGATGATTTATCTTGGTAAAAGGGTGTTTGGAATCCATGGAGGTTCTGCCTAAGTGTCTAAAGTCCATACATAGTCTGCATCCTTTGGTTTTATTTGTTAGTGATATAATTTGCCCAAAGGTATCATAGTTCTCCTTGGAAGAAGGTCTTTTTTGAACAATGTCTATGTCATCAAGCTTTGAGCTTTAACTTCTATAAACAAGAGCATCTTGGTATTTCTTGCATAACCTTAAGTATTTGAGTTTTGTGTGTAATGGCAAGGCTTTGGATAAGTTAATTACCTTGGGTATACTTAGGCTGCCTATATTGTATCCCTCTATATCAGTTTCAACAGACAACCCTTTAGGATTTATGACAACATCAGTGAGAGTCAACAATTTTTATGGAGGAACAAGACTCCCTGATAATGAGGTGTCTAGATAAGGTAAGAACATAAGATTCCTTTGATTTAGATCACCTAAGATTTTTGTTCTATGAGGGCATCTTAGCATTTTGGAATAGGTAAAAGGGAAGGGTTGTGTTTCTGATGTTTGTCCTTCCTTTGATAAACCTGATCTATATGTCAAACTGACTATTGGTTTTGATGTTTCATTGTTAGTTTGAAGAGAGTTGAGTTTGATTTTGTCATGATGTGTTTGTTCAAGGCTGTTGAAGTTCTGAATTCTGAGTTCTTCATGCAAAGGTTGGTTTGACTGTTGTAGTGTGTTTTGATGTGTTTCAACTTCATATACCTGCTCTCATTATATTCTTCATTATGTAATATGAAAGAATCAAGATTTGAGTGAATAGAATAAATAGAAGCATTGTTTGGTCTGTCCTGACTGCTAACCATATACTTCATATGCGATTCTCGGTATAATTTCCTTGTCTGATTGAAAACAGGGATGGTTGCATAGGACATATCTAGTTGAAGGTTCCCCTGAAGTTTGGCTCCCCAAGATCTGGATAAGAGCATGCCATACTTGGGAGGAATATCTGCCACTACTATGTCCATGACTAGATTCTTAGCAGGCACTTGTGCTAGATTGACACAAAGGTCCTTGATAAGGCCCAAACATTTGACCCTACTGGAATCGAAGGAGTACATGTCTTTGTAAGGTTTAGTTATTTCTAGGCCTAATCTCTCCATCACAACTTTGGCAATGAGATTGTGAGAGGCACAAGAATCCAGCATGAAATTATGTAAGATTTTGTCATGTATTTTTAGGCTGATATAGAAAGGGGAATGGCTCCTTCCTGATACTTTCCTTCTATTTTGGGTCCAAACAACAACTCAGGTGTGTCATCAGCCAAGTGCAAGGTGTTAGCATCATTTCCTATGTTTAGTACCTTCAACATCTGAGACCTATATATGGGTTGAGTAACCAGTTCAGTTAGGGGCATATTTATCTTGATTTTGGAAATCTCTCCTTCAAAACTGAAAGGCACTAGTGTTTTGGACATATTAACATCAGCTTTATCAACCATGATCTTTTCTACATTCTTGATTTGTTTATCTTGGTTTGAATTTTTAGACAAAATGGTTTTCTCAGGGTAACTGGTGGAGGTATTAGGATAGCTAAGGTCATTGTTTGGCTGGCTGATTTTTCCTTTGTTTGCTTCAACTTTCTTAACTATAGTGTTGACATTTTCTGTTGTTTTCCTAGAGGTGTTTTCAGGCACTTTCTGAACAACACCATCTATTTAGTCTTTCTTGGTTGAATCTAGGTATTTTTTTTCTCCTAAGATCATATTTCTTATGGATTTCCATGATGGCATTTTCAAATCCCAAGCGATAGTATTTAGAATCGTCATAGTTTGTGTCAGTTTGATCTGAGGAAAAGAAGCCTTGTTCTTCTTCGGTGAGAAAAACATCTTCTTCATTATCAGAACCTATTAGATTTATATGGTTTTCCTCAGGTTCTATATTTTCTCCTTCTTCCTCATCTACAAGGTTTTATTGAAAGGGAGGTATGATTTGTTGGTCATTTTCCCTTTTTTTGATTTGGGGAGTATTCCTTTCCGAAGTTTTGAGTTCGCTTTCAATTTTGGGAATTTTTTTGATTGTCTCTAGGAGGTTCCCTTTCATTTAGATTTATCTTTTCTATCATTCTCTCTACAAATTCTCATTAGGTTGTCCAATTTAGGAATCGTAGGAGGAGGTTGAGGGCATGGTTTCATCCTTATAGGTTACCTGCCTTCTCCTCGATTTCAACTTCAGCTCTATTTTCACTTCTAAGTTTACCTCTCGTACTAATTAAGTTGTTTTCATATTTCTTCTAAGGTTTTAGGGTCTCTTTCTCTCAATTGGAAAGTCATGTCCAGGCCAAAACCTTTAGGGAATTCTCACTAGTGCTAGGCCTCGGGGGTTTCATGAGGTGGGAGGAATTATACACACCGAAGTTAAAACCCGGGCAATAGTCTTTCACACTTTCTCCTACATTCCTTTTAAGGCTGTTATATTCAGATAGGATTTGGAGGGGGTTTCTTCTTGATTTCCCATTTGTTTATAAAGGTCTGCAGAGTGGGAAGGGAGGTCATGTATTGAATTAGGAGTTATCGTTTTGAACCATTTTTGGCCTCTCCTCCTAGGATTTGTGAAAATATTCTCATATTAATGGTTTCTTCCTCTATTTCCATTTAATCAAAATCATCATTGATTCTATCTACATGCTATCAAGGTTGACCGATCTGCACCTGTGTTGAAATGAGGGATCCTGGACTCATAGTCATTTGGTAAAGGTATTAGGGGGTTGAGGTAAGGCTGGGGCATACCAAGCTACCATGATGGGGAGCTAATGGAGGATTTACAAGGGTGGGTTTGCATGGGTGTGTGATGATGAGTGGTTTGGCACAATGGTGGTATGGATGGGTGGTGGAAGTACTTGGACCAACAAGCTAATTTTGAATAGACTCTGGTATGGAAGGAGCTGAAGTGATGGAGAAGTTGGAAAGTCAGTGGTGTGGAAGGGAGAGACTTACCCAAACTCGTGAAAATCTGTTTCAAGTGGTTATTTTGGTCAATATCAGCTTGAGACATGTTCTTAAAGAGGTTCCCCGGTATGGTGTCAACTGATCTTTGCAGTTGTAAGGGTTTTTAGGTATAGAGTTTGTTCTATGGACGGGTCTCAATGCTGGGTTAAGTTTACGTATCCAGTTGCTGTATTATTTTCATTACTTAACTATGTTGGGAGGGTTTGGGTCTAGATGAGATTTGGCACCGATCCTAAGGTGAAGCCGTACTTCAAGTTTCATAATTCGTAGAGAGATTGAAAGGTTAGGACTGTTTCCTCGAAGGCTGACCTCTTAATGTTTGGTACTTATTACATTATATGAATGGGTTCATAAGCTTCTTAGGTTGGTGTGAAACAAATCTAGGAAGTCAAATGCGTGCTAATGAAGTAATAGGCTCACTGGAGGCTAGTGGAGTCACCAGGTGGATGGTTTTTAAGGTTTTAAGGATGTATGTTTATGGTCCACCACCAATAACTAACAAGAAACCATTATAAAGGAGTTTTAGTTTCCTGAAAGTGTCTTAAAAGTTTGTGAGAGTGTTCTATAATTGAGTCATCATTTTTCTAGGGATGATAAAACAAATAGAGTTCACTTTGGTTGATAGTATGTGTTCTTAATGATTTGATGAGGGTATCTCAAGTCCTATGTTATTTAGTTTGTCACTAACCTCAAAAGTTCCATCATGGTCACCATTATTTGTTAGTGTGGCATATAGCATACAAGCTTACTGATACTATCAATACTGTATCTTTCTAAGCTCATTGTAGGTTAAGTCACAAATGAGCTCCATAGGGAGTTTCTAAGCAAAATTATACACCTTTAATGTCCCACCGTGGATCGGCCAAAAACGTTAGTGCATGTATGAGGTGGCAGATTCATCAAGTTTTCTACAAAAAATGAGGTCTGGGGTGAAAGAGTTTGGAGGTATTCTAGGAGCTTATATACTTTAAAATCCTAATCAGTGACGTTTAATGTGTTAGTGGCGATGAGGTGTCAAAATGATCACTAGATGTTCTTAGTCAAGGGATCTGATTTCTATGAATACTTAGATTGCCACTAACTCCTGCATATCCCACCGCGATCACTAGAATTTTAGGGGTCCCACAGATTTGGCAGATTGGTAGACCAAATGACAAAGGTAACATGGAACTAAGATTTGGAGTCCAAGGACCTAGCCTTCCTAGGGACTCAGAGAGGGATCACTTATTGGGCAAGTTGGGATGTGTTTTTTTTTCTCTAGGGTTTTGATTTTAGGCTAGTTGTTAAGTGTAGGGTTTTCTTTCTTGTTTTGGTTGGGAAAGATGACCAAATTTATTAGGTGGAGGAAAGTATATCAAAATAATGATGGAGTTTAAACAGGTTGGAGTGGTGTCTAAATGATGAAATGAGTGGGTAAGCCTGTGTGGCCGTATTTAGCAAGGTTAATGGAACCTTAAGGTGATGTATGAGGTGTAGTGAACATTGTCTGGGGAAAGACTAGGAGGTCTTGAAATATATATATTTAAAGTGAAAATTCATGAGGTAGTAAACCATTAAGCTCAATAAATCATATTATGAAATCCAATAAAAAAATCCAAGAGAAATATCTAAAGGATACATGAAAGCATAAGAGCTTTGAATTTAGAAATTCACCGTATTTTAAAAACACATAAGAAAATACAAATAACTCAATTTATGTATGAAACTTACAAAGTCGAATACATATATCAAGTTATCGGAACCATGGAAACAAGTTTTTACGATGGTGCAAGGAACATGAGTGCTAGAGCCTTTGAATTAACTCTAACAATCAATATTTGCCAGAGAAGGTCAACATAGTGGTTTTGAAAACTTCCGGAATGCTATACATATACGAATCGACACGGTGGAAGCTGAACATACTAACCATAATATGAGAATGAAGTGAAAAAAAGTTTTGTGACCTATGAGCAATCAATACCTTAAGATGGCATTAGAAAATATTAGCTAGTTATAAAGAAACAAGGTAGATAGACCTGAGTAAGGCCTAAAGAACATGGTTCAAACTGAGTGGATTTTTCAGTTTTGATAGTTATTAAGAACTATGAAACATAATGATGTGTATGAATAATAGAAAAAATTAGAATACATCAATTATTCAATGCTGTAAGCTTAAGGAATTTCGCAGAATGGCGCCTATCAAGCTATCGAAGCTTATTCATCCACTTTACGAAACGAATCTTCCAAGATCATGAAATTGCTGTATATTGTTTTTCAAGTTTATAATAAATGCCAACAAAATAAATAGGGGCCTTCTATGCTCATTTATGGATAAAATGAGGACTAAAACCCTAAAATGTAGGAAATGGACAACAGTAGTCATAAATATCATTTATGGCCAAGAGACTATGCAAGGCCCAAGGCACATAATATCCCAAGAAATAAATGCTAAAATAACTATTTGCACCTCCAATTCTAGCTTAATTTTCCCCAAATAACTAAAATATCTATTTAGTAAAAATGAGTGTGTTTTGTTGGACTTTTGTTCCAAAACACACTAGGCAAAATTTCTATGCGTAGCGCCACTTAAAGAGCAGGTGCAGAAAATAGGGTCTCTATGTACTGAGTTTTGACCCTTCCCGACACCAGACGGCCTCTAAGGATGGCACGCTTGAAACTTTCTGATGAGTTCAATTTCTAGAAGTGCTTTGATGTATGCTTATTGGATTCCATTTTACTCATTCAAAAATCAAACCTCCCAACACTTCTTTGTGCCACACGCTTAATCAATGAGGCGAGGCACAACAATGTTTGATGTTTTTTGACCTGAGGCTAAAAATGCTCTAAATGATCCGAAATTGGTGAGAGATCTTCAGATGTGAGAGTAGGTACAAAAATGTAAACTTTGGAGAGTTGAGGGATGCAATTGTGGTGGCGCAGGCACCTAGGGTTTTGGGCGTGACAGAGGTCACAAAAATTTGAAAAACAAAGTTGTCCAATTTGGTTCAAAATTTATGGAGATAATTCAAGAGATTTTGGACATACGTTGAGAGCCTCTGTAACCAAATTTCCAAGGTCAGTTCTGATACTTTTGCCGTCAGCCTTTATCTCCATGAGTGGCTTTCCTGGTTTTACACAAGTAGCATGTTTTTCTGTATAACGCTTTCTTCGTCATTTTTTCTTTGTGAGGGCAAGGCCTTCTTTAATTTTGAAAATGCCTAATTTTCTTTTGTATTAGTATGACACGCCAGCTATCTCAAAGTTCTTCTTTCCCACTTTTGAAGTTTATGCATTATTTTCTATATTGACCTTATGTTCATCTCCCTTGTCTCATTGTCAATTATTCAAATCAATGAACCAGGCCTGAGAAGTCCTCTGATCTCTTTTTCTTCCTACTGACTTATCGATTGACTTTCCATCTTTGGAGCCAGCCTTTGTATTTAAAGCTGATAATGAGGAGATGAATCTTTTCCTTTCTTCTTCGTAGGCAGCAAAAACACTTTCATCATAGTAGGTGCATGAGGAATGATGAGGATGCCTTGATCCTGATGAAGGTCAGCTAGTTTTCACTTTTTGTCATAATATTCTCATGAGTCACTTGCTGCTCCATCAACAATGATTTTTGGACCTTAACCCCCATCATCATCCTTCACTATTTTCTTTCATCAATATCTCGCCTCAAATCATCACTACCTTCCTCACTTGGGCTCTATTTTGGCTCGCCTCATCGAGGTCTTTCTCTTCACACTCAAAACACTATCACTTTGGATTTCTTGTCATTTAGAGGATGATGAAGTGTCACAAATGGGGCTGAGACACCGGCCATGACTATCATGACTATTTCTTGCTGATTACTCAACGCTCCTAGGCATCGCTCGGGTCAATGCTTTCGCCCTTTAAAATTTTTTCGACTTGGTTAACTCATCGGTACTTGGTCTTCACTTTCATCCCTTCTCCTCTCTATCTCTTCATTTTCTCATTTCTTCATCTATTTCAGTAATTTTTTTCTCACTCATTATTGGGCTCACCACCGGGCGCTGAAAACCTAATTTTTCCTTAATGCCTTTAAAGCACTCTGTTGACTCATTCTTCCTTCATATTTTTCTTTCACATAGGTTATGTTTCAGCTCTACCTGGTTTTGGCCTTCATTTTCATCACTTTTATCTTCTCGATCAAGTTCAGACTTTCTGTCTCTATTTTCTTTCCTGCCCAATGCTTTCACTCTCCTCTTCTCCATGCCAATAACATCATCCTCTTGGGTCCCCGTTAACAGATCCCTCTTCCCTTCACTATTTCTTTGTTCTTCATGGCCACTACCATCATCTTCTCCCTTAGGCACCATTTCTTTTTCGATTGAACCCATTTCATTCTCTTCATCGTGTCCCTTCTCTCTTCCATTTCTTACATGCCGGTTTGCCATGCCTACCGGCCAACTCCCTTCCATTTGATATTAGTGAAGAGATAGATAAGGGATTTCAGGAGAAGGGCATATAGAGGACAGTGGAGGATGATATGTGTATTTGAAGTGGAAGGAAAATTTTCCCAATGATACTGGGATTCGCAAAACACTTATGTGGAGATAATATTTCAGTGCAAGGGGTTCCTGCCTTCATTAGTAAAAAATCATCTTGACTAAGGATTGGTGTAGTGAAAAGGACTGTGATTTGGTGGCATAACTCCCTGTTTTGACCTTTAATCGGGGCCATTTTTGTCAATGTCAGATAATAGTATGGAGCAGAGACTGAAGAATTTAACCCCGTGAACTGGCAATCGTAATCCTTTATGCAGATAAGAATAAAACCCTTAGAGTAAATTCTCTCATGTAAAGTGAAGTACTTTATAATCTACTCCTTACCGCAGGGCAATACTCAGCTGAAAAAGTATAGTTGTATTACCCCCCACACCTGCTGATAAATAGGGTTTGTGGCAGGGATCAGAAGTAACTTCAAGTCCAATTTCTTCAGCTTAAACCATCTCTACCAATATCCGGTATTCTGTGGCTTTAGAAATGGATTTCGCATGAGATTTTGCACCACTCCCGCTATAGGTTGACTTAGTGATTTTGTATCGAGGGATTGTGTTCAACCCAGCCAAGTCTCAGTGGATTTGGGACTGCCACCTTTCTCTCACAAACTGATAACACCCAAAACTCAAAAAATTCAAGGGATCATAGAGAAGAAGTGTTTGAATGGTGTCTATAATAAACCTATTAACCCTTCCTCCCTGTTATTTGGGCTGGTAGGCTCAAGCCTTCATCACCGCCGGTATGGATTTTCTTCAGACATGGTGACCGGTTTAGCATAGAGATGATTTCATGGGGCTTTGAGAGTTTTTAGTTCAGAGAGTGGTAATGAGTGAAATGAGGGGCCAAATGAAGCATGTCTAGGACAAATTAAGAGTTTTTAGGGAGGAGGGCTGTTTGCATTGAGTATCTTTAGGCTAATGTCAACTCACTACTGCAACCTAAATACGAAGGTCAATACTTTGAGTTTCATGATTAGGTCATCACATACATTAATTAATGCTATAGTAAAAATGACTGTATGAGATAAGGAGTGCCACCAACCTTGTTTGACCTGATTATGAGACGGAGAAAAAACTTGAATTTTTGGCCCTGGAGCAATTTAAACTATGTTGTTCAGGCATTTTCATGCCTACTTAGGTAAAGGTGAAAAGCCACCAATGCGGTTATCTGTGTCTAGGGGTTATCGGCAGTCTATAAGTAGCGCTGTCATATTCATGGTGAGTCAGGGTGATTTAACGCACTGTCAACCACAGAGCACAACGCTTAGGTGAAAAAGGGCGTAGTCGTTTCGCACCGGCAGCATAGCGCTATGGTTCCGTAAGGTAACAAAGCAGCTGTTAGGATAACACCTTAAGTTCTCCTCCGGTAAGTAATCACTGATGGCCAGGTGCTGATTAACTTCGGTAGTGGTATGCCTTAATAATTTTTCTTTAAACCCGCACAAAATCAACTTGTCGATATTATTTTTGCAATGATAAATGAGATGTGAAAGAGGTCAAGGAGGCTTTATATCGAAAAATAAATTTGTGAGCCCAAACCTCTCTCTAAATTTTGATTTCCTTTTACTTTTTTCTCACTATGATTTTGAATTTTCGGGTCCTCGTAGGGTGGCGCTTGACATAAAAATGGTTTTTTCCTTTCAGGAGTATCCTGATGTTCTCTTTTGCTCACAAACCCAACCGATAAAATACCCCTTTACCTTGCTTTAAACATGAACCTTTTATGATGTTTTAACACTTATAATAAATAAACTTTGTGATCAATTTTGACATTTTTTCCTCTCGATCTTACATTTTGTCCTATTGCTCATGAAGTAGTGAGGAAAACCCTCGGTGGGAGGAAACCGGTTAGCATCAACAATGAATTTGGTATTTTGAGATGCGTGCCACCATTATTTGAAACTTTCTTGCTTTGACTCAATAATTTTTCCTATAGGGAAACACTTTTTTGATAGTCTTGTAAAAGTGTCATTCATGTTTAACCATCTCTTCAAGAATATGTCTTTGATAAGGAAACTTTTGGAGGCTTTATCGCTCTTGGGAACTAGCTCTGTTTTTTGTTCCTTTGATCAGTTTGTAAATGATCCAGTGATGGAGGTGAGTTTTCTAAACCATTTTTGTGATTTTTCCGGGCTACTTATAAGCTCTTGGTAAGCTCAATAACTTTTTCTTAGATCACTGGCTTCCCTTTGAGTTGGATGTACTATTCTTATCGAATCCATGAACTCTATGCTTGTCATAGTTGCCTCCCTTGGAAATTTTTCATGCTCAACTCCTGACCATTTGAAAACCCTCCCGATTTCCTTAAGAAGTCAAAACCTTGCAATCGATATTTTTTGGCCCTTTTATTTCATACTTTTTATCATCTCTCTTCTTTTGGTGCAAGGAGGATTGGTGTTTAGGTTTGCCTTCGGACTTTTAAGGCCCATGATTTTACCTTTGATGAGGAGGAGTTAGGTGCCTTTTTTCCAAAAAAAAAAAAAAAACCTCTAGAGGACAGTTTGAAAACTTTTAACTCTTATTTTTATGAAGCTGAGTAAATATTGACGACCTACGTCAATTCTCCCAACTCCTTGTACCTTAGGCCGCTGGTGGAAAAGAATTCAGTGTTACTCCTTTTGCCTTTGAGAATCTTGGAACCTCTATTTGTTGTTTTGTGTACTATTTAATGGTTATTTGGTTGTTGAGGTGCTCTTTGTCGTATTGACCCATTTACTTGTTTTAATCCAAAGACATGTGTGTAACCCGTATGATGCTTTGGAAATATAAATTATCATTTTACAGTGAATGGTCTTTCCTTATGGATGATTTTTCTTTTACTCTTGTGCTTTAATGCTAGTCTGATGGATATTTGATCCTCTGTGAAATGTAAACAACAGAGCAGCGGCGCTTGTCCCTTGCAGCACCTATGCTTTAGGCCAAAATTCTTTGAATGAATCTTGATTATTCTGGACAAATCACTGGTCCTTTTCTTTCTTGAATGCATCTTTTTCTTTCCATATAGGAAAATGTGAGTTCAGAGGCACCAAATCCACCCTATGACTTTTCAGGAAACCTTAGGTGACCTAGTGGAGGCTTTCTTGGACTTGGTTTGACCGAGACCTATATCTGATCATCATGCAAGATAGAGTTTATGATGTGTGACCGAAGGTGGTCAAGATCCAAAAATCCAATGTACTTGATTTATCTTAGCTTTAGCCTATAGAGATAGTTTGAGACTATTAGTGTTTAGGATTATCTGGGATACATAACAACAAAGTTGTTTATTTTAAAAAATAGAGAAGTACAGGGTTTTAGCAAAAAATAGAGGATTTGGGCCAAAGGTTATGGCAAGATATAGACAGCAAATGGATGACATGAGCTCCTAATGGGTTTTATGATACCGGTAAAGGCATCGGACATGATGGAAAGATGAAATAGTGAAAAATTATCCTTTAAGGATGATGAAGGCAGTGAGATTTCTAGAACTCACAATGTTCATGAAATTTGTTTCTAGAAATCTATGGAAATCATTTAGTCATCTATGAAGGAAAAAATTAATGATGACTAACAGTAGTGATGAGGAAGATCCAAAGGATAATCACATAGACATAAAAAATATCTTGTGATTAGATCTCAAAGTGATTGCATTCACGGTAACTAGGTTGTGTGGGAGTGCCACTCCACATCTAGCCACTAAATCTCAAATGGAGACCGTGGTGGAGTGTTTCAAAGGCACCATATTCAACTGGTGCGAAGGGGTATTGGCCAACATGAAATGCCAACTAACCAAAGAAAAGAACACAAAGTTAAAAAACTTTAGTTATGGTGCCATTTTGATTTCCTTTTCTTAGGAGAGAACCCCACTTCTTGCCCCTCAGCTTATTCCAGTGGATTGTGGGGAACCTTGGGAACCTTGAATGGTACATTGGGTTGAATTAATGGCTCTCTTTGGTGGTGATGGAAGTTCAGTGTTTCGGTTCACTCTGTCATACTTTATGTGGCTAAAGAATCAAGTCTTCACCATCAAAGACTTTCCTTATGTAGGTATAGATTTCAGAGGTGATCCTGAGATGTCCTTGCCTCTAGGGGCACAGTGGGATGAATAACGTAAGAGAACCATTTTGATTTTTTTAAATATAATTTCTATTTGTTTTTTTATCGTCCAATAATGATAACAAAATTTAAATGCAGATGTTGGTCCACGACAACTAGCTACACTCCGCCGCTTCGATAGACGACAAGCAGAGCCTATAGCACCACCACAAGATCAGGCAGTAGAGATCCTAACTGATATGGAACACAACCTAGAGAGGTTAACCATAGATATTCCTGAGACAGGGACAGATGACATTCCTCCATGACTTCAGAGACATGTTATGAGTGTACGAGGACAGTTTAGGAGATTCCTGCACAAGGTGGCAGGTGCCATATTATACTACCATGATCATCATCATAGATAATGGATGGTCATTGTGGATTGACATATTTTGTTTTTTGTATCAGTATCTATTAGAACATAAGGTGTTTAAACCTATGATTATAGACAATGTAATATTTTTTTGAAAACAAACCTATCTATGATATTACTACTTTCTCTGAATATCTTGTTCAACATGTATCGAATGTTATTTTGGTTTACTATTTTAATTTTGTAAATGTGTATTTAGAACACGATTAGCTAATGCATCAGCCAATGCGTTTAAATTTCTTGAAATTTTTTTATATTCGATGTAATCAAATTGTCGTTCCGAGAGACAAACCTTAAAAAATAATCTCAATAACATTGGATTTTTAACTGCATATACTTTGTTTAAATGTAATACAATGAGTTATGAATCTAACCTAATGATCAAACATCAAATACCAAATGAAATGGCATTAGATAATAACTCAATGACTACGCTATATTCTACAATATTGTTCATTGTTTGACCAAGGGTTACCCCATGCATAGAAACTAACTCATCAGTGGGTGAATAGATAACCCAAGCTACGGAAGAAATATTTCGTGTACTATGATAGGCACCATCAGGAAAACCAATGTACATTTAAAGGGATGTCGACATCTTCAATATCAAGAGTAATCAAGATAAGCAGTGATAGTAGTAAAAACAAACTTAAACTAGGCACACTTATCTAATCTAAGGCACACTATCTAAAAAATAACTAATATACAAGTGAGATCTTCACACAAGAATCAAGTATAATATCTCTTCAGATAAAGACCATTTCTGGGCTTATCTAAAGAGACCCCATCATAATCAGTCAATTCATATGCCTCTTTGACAAGCACTCGCTTGAAAATGTAAGGACCATGCCACATTGGTTCGAATTTCCCAGCACCTAGCTTATCGTTAGCTTGATCGTATACTAAGACTAGGTACCTTTATGAAAAAACACAAGGTATAACACTTCGATCATACTGAGCTTTCACACGTTTATTATGAGCTTTGGCAGCTAATGCAGCGGCGCGTCGAGTCTCATCTAATTGTGCTAAATACAAAAATCATTTTTCCTCTTGAGAGGTAGCTGGTAGTAACTCTATGGCTAATTGGAGTAACAGTATTTCACATTCAATGGGTAACACATCTTCTAAACCACAAACCAGTTGAGAAGGAGTAAACCCTGTAGCAGTTTTTGCTGAGGTTCGGTATGCCCATAGTGCTGAAGAAAGCATGGTATGCCAATTCTATTTGTGAGTTCTGATAATCCGTTTAATCATGGTGGTTAAAAATTTATTAATGGCTTCAACTGGACCATTAACCTATGGGTAATATGGAGTGGAGTTATCATGGCGCAGGCCAAGTTGATCGGAAAGCTTGGTCATCATTATATTTCGAAAATGACTCCCATGGTCTGTGATAATAGCTTGGGCTACACTGAAACAAGAAACCACATGATTGAATACGAATGTACTTGCAGTTTTTTCCATCTCTATCGAATGTAGGCATCGCCTTGGCCCATTTGGTAAAATAATCTACAACGAGAATAATATACCCATGCCCCCCGACCGATTGAGGGTTACATGTAATGAAATCAATGCCCCATCTCGCAAAAGGACTGACAACAATTATTGGATGAAGAGGAGCTGGAGGTGCACGAATATTTCGATCAAATATTTGGCAGTTGTGGCATTTTTGGACTGCGATAATACAATATTTGAAAAATGATGACCAAAAATATCCAGCGTGCAATATCTTTTGGGATGTGGCAAACCTATACATATGACCACCACATGCTCCAGAGTGGAAGTCATTTAAAACCATTTTAGCCTCTTCGTGAGTTATACAACGTCGAAAAATAGAATCCGCACCACGACGATAAAGTGTGTCCCCAACAATGTTGTATTGTTGATATTGGTACCAGATTCTCTGTCGATTTGAACGTGAAATCTCTGGGAGAAAGGTTTGGGTTTGAAGATAAATGATGATATCTCCATACCATAGATCTAATGTATTGATAAGAAACAGAGATTCATCTACGATGGGATTCTCTACCAGGGTTTCCGTCTCAGCATTGGGAAAGTCACACATAAGTTCTGCAGAAATTAGTGATTTATTTGATTTAGATTTCTCAAATTCCAAATCAAACTCTTGTAGGACAACAATCCATTTAGACTATTTTCCCCCGAGTAATTTTTTTGTCAAAATATACATCATCGGGTTGCAATTAGATATCACATTTATCTTTCGTAACAATATATAGTGACAAAATATTTGGACATCTTGAACTTCTGCCAAGGCCAATTTCTCCACATGCGAATATTTAATTTTGGTCGGATTCAGATTCTGATTTAAATAGTAAATCACATGCTCTGTAATATTCCAAATTAGGAAAAACTACACTATTGGGAATATCTCAAGATATTACCAATGTGGAGATCAATAATACATAAACATGAGCTGGAAAATAGCAGTGAATGCATTAGAACAAGAATGCTGGAAGATCCACATAACCATTACATTAGATTATAGTAGAAACAATGTGTACATGATCTTGAGGAAACGATCTCTCAAGTTAGGCAATGCGGCCCCAATGAAACATATACATGATAAATGAAGAAATACTGCTATACAAAAGAAGCCCTGGCTATGACTGCGCAATCCTTGAAGGAGAACTAATGAAAAATGATATCAATATATGGATATGACAATTTATAGCTCAAATAAAGAAGGGGGAGCAATATCTCAACCCTTGGAACATACAATACACAATCCTTGAAAGGATTGGCTGAAATAAGTACAAAATGGCAAATCTGCAAAAATGTCGGAGTTGTTGGGTAGCAGCTACATCTCAGAAAATAGAAATGGATGTAGATAGCTGATGATGCTGCAAAAGATGGTTGAATCTCATCCAAAGGATCTCTCAGATGGACGGCTGATCCAATCCCTGAAGATCTCACCCTCCAAAATAGTGGAGCAAGTCCCCACTGCAGTTGCACACAGAAATAACACAAGCCAGAGAAGGGACTGCGTTGTTGGTGAATAGAAGAGCTTGGCCTGATGCCAATGATCTAAAATATGCTCAGGAATCTCCCTCACTAACCTCCAAGAGGAATAGAAGCTCCATCCTCTGAAAGATGAGCCAAGGAAATGGTGTTGTAGAGTCTCCACTCCAACACCCTGGAACACAAAGTTATCCTGCTTCAGGAATAACGCTGTGACTGAAGGAGGTGGCTTTGGCCTTGAGCCAAGAAATGTGGAGAATTAATAAAAATCCCTCAAGAGGCCTCTCAAGAAGCTGAAGAAATCCTAAAAAGGAATTCTCGGCAATTCTTTCTAAACAACAAAAGAATGCACAATGTCTGCATAGACAACGAAATCAATAATCTATAGCATGAATAACAATGGCTGCCTAGCCCTCCTTTTAAACAAGTGAAAGCTCTCTCTCCATGGGCCCCATCCATTAGGGTTTCCTCCACCAAATATCCTCTTCCTCATTCACACTATGTTGTCTCATAAAGTGATCCACTCCTCCTATGGCAGTGCTATTGACTTGGTCGAACATGACCTTGTCTTCATGCATTTGCCCCTTTTCACACTTGAGGGTGGAAAATGAAGCTACTCTGATGATCCCTTTCACATTATGAGGGATTTTATTCATGTCTTCAATAAGAATGGGTTCCTTTACACATTTATTTAGTTGCAAGGTGATAAAAGCAAAATTTTAATATTCCATTTAGCCATGTGCTAAAATGGGAATATTACATGCTCATTGTGAGATTCATCCTCTTGAACTAGAACCATTCCAATGGTAGAATCAGAGGCTGCTAGGTATAAAAAGTAGTCCTGGTTGTAATTGGGTGGATGAAATAATGATGCATGGGTTAACATGTGTTTTAGGGCATCAAAAGATCGATCAATAATCTCATCCCAAATAAAAGGAACATTCTGTTTCAACAACCAGGTAAAAACTTGTGTTATCTCAGCATAGTTCGGGATAAATCTTCATAGAAAGTTTTATTTCCCTTGCAAACATTGGAGTTGGCGAAGTGTGGAAGGCAGAGGTAAATTTATGATGGCCTCAACCTTCGAGGGTCGACATGAATGCGAGCTTTCAAAATGATGAATCACAGTAATCGTCCTGATTGCACACAAAAAACACATTTTTGTGGATTCAAAAAAATCTTGTAATACCTACATCTCATTAAAATTGCTTGTAAGTGAGTAGGATGATCGTCCCTGTGTAAGGAGTGAGCAGGTAAATCATTCAGATAAGGCTATACAATATGTTTGATATCATGAAAATCATAAACATTACCCTTTGAAAATTTGCACCAACATTCTTTAATCCAAAAGGTAATTTGCAATAAGAAAATGTTCCCCAAGGACATATAAATTCTATTTTTGGTTGATCAATAGGGAGTATGTTGATTTTATTATATCCAGAAAATCCATCCATAAATGAAAACATTTCATTTCCAGCACAATCATCAATGATTTGGTCGATATAAGGGGTAGGATAATTGTCTTTTTGACATGCTTTATTAATATCCCTATAGTCAACACATACTTGTATAGTCCCTTGTTTCTTGGTAATGGGAACTATATTAGATATCCAATATGTTAATGGGATTGAATAAATAAATCCTCCTCACAGTAGCTTTTCAATTTAAGCTTTAATAGCAGCAGCTTTTCGCGGATGTATTGGACGTAATCTTTGTCTAATAGGATTGGCATCCAGGTATGTCTTTATTTCATGAACGACAATCTTTGGATCGATTCCTGGAATCTCTTCGAAAGACCAGGAAAATATGTCTCAGAATTCTTGAAATAGGGATTTATATGTATTAATTTCATCAATCGTACAAGAAGCACCTATATGAATTTTTTCAACAATTCCCGGTTTAACTGATATGTCAATAGGAACAGTGGTAGAAATGTTTCCCAAATTAATCTTAGAATCCAAATTTATAATTGATATGGGATTTTGTGGTTCCTTGACATAATCAATCGTAAAAATAGATGAAAAATCATTTTCAAACCTATCAATTTTAGGTAAAACGAATATATATGGTGTAGATCATCCCAGGGTAATTCATCCATAGACAAAAATTCTCAAATAATTTCCTCAGTATGAAACACTTGTTGAAAAGGATTAGAAATTGATGTCGATTTTGAGCTTGATAGTGAAGAAGATTCTTAGGTGATCACATTCATTGGATCAATATTAGTTGAAAGTGTGTTAGAAAACAACTGTATTGATTTATATTCCATCTCAAAAGGACTCAAAGGCATCTTGCCATTGAAATAATCCATTTCTGACTCTGAAGGCACTATCCAAGTGTCATAGAATGGTATAGTGCTTAATGAAGTCATATTGATGTTGACAATGGTATGCGGTACGTTGGGTGGAGGCATAGAGAAAGTTCCCATCAAAGCAGAGTCCTTTACTAAATCTACACCAACATCTTCATATGAAATAGTTGATTTTCCAAAATGTTGGATACTGTCTGTAGAAGCTGGGTTTGATGAATAATATGACAACTGATCGATTTTCACAATATTTCCTTTATGAGGAAACATGATTAACCAAAAGACAGATGAAATGACAGTAGTCATGGCATAAGACCAACTTCGACCCAAAAGAAGGTTGTAATCTAGAGGGGCATCAACAAATTCCATGTCTAGATTAACCGTTTTTCCTTCTACTTCTATAGGTAGATCCTAGAGAATTCCAAATGGATGGAATCCTCTTACATAAAAGGCTTTAAGGATTGTCAGAGATTGGTTGAGTCTCAGAGAAAAAAGTGTTTTCCAACAGATTAATGACATTATGCACGTGGATGCCCCCTGATCAATTACAGTACAAAAAAATCATCTGTTTTTTTACTAATATTGGAATCCGTAAAGCCATTTGATGAGGGAGTTTCGGTGTAAAATTTTCTAGATCGAAGACCATGAGGTTAAAACCCTAAGAATATATAGCTCCAATAGCTTATAAAAGTAATTTTCTTTGTGCTGGACATGATTGTAGCACTTCTAAGGTCGACATTGCTGAAGGGGAAATCACCAAGTCTTCAACAATGTTGTAGTTCTGAGAAGCTCTTACATGTGGATTGAAAGCTGATTTTTGAAGTACACCTTTAGCAGGCGGTTTAATTACTAGATCAGGATTAGGTTTCTCAATATGAAGCGGATCAGAAATTGAAGGAGATACAACTGGTGTTGAATTATAATTTTCTATCTCTTTACCAGTTACAGGATTTTTACTTCCATAGTCTTTCGATCGCGCCGCAACCATAACCTCAGACATCATTAAAATATATGCTGATGAATTTGAAGAAGACCCTATCATTTTTTCTATCTTGAGTAGGAAAAGGATCCTTCAATACAATGAGTGTGGGTGAACCTTTGACGAATTTAGAGACCTCAGACCGATGCAGGCACTCTTTAGTAAAGTGATCCTCGTTACAGATAAGACAAGGATAACAAGGTTTACGTTTATTATCATATGGTTCATTATTTTTAGTTTTCTCTTTGGGAGACGAAGTTTGTTTGCTTTTATTCTTTCCTTTCTTCTTATTACTGATTTTGGATTTAGTTGTAGATGAATCTACAACATGAATTTCAGTAGAAGTTTCAAGGGAAGAATCTCCTTTTGGTGAATATGGTAAAGTTATGATAGGAGAAGTAGTTTTTGAAGACTTCTTCCTACTCTTATTTGCGCTAAATAAACCAATTACACCATCTGCAGCATCAGACCCTGAAGGAGTTGTAGTTATTTGATCAGGACATGGTAAGTCAGGAATTTTTTCGTATAAAGTACCAGACTATGTATATTCAAGGTCTAAGTACTGAGCTTGAGCAATGACCCTTTATTTCGTAACAACCCCTCCCTTAGCCACATATTTAGTGATCTTTGGAAGCATTGATTTGATGAATCATTCTGCTAAGATATGATTCAGAATCAAGACTTTCACTAAACGTCTTCTACATCTCCATTCATGTATGTGATCTGATATGTACGTAGATGTAGATTGTTTTAATGAAGTCAAGTGTTCTGTGCCATTTTTGTATCTGACTGGAAACTAAAAGTGTGTTAAGAAAGTCGTTGTTAATGCGTTAAATTGTTGAATGAGCCACGTGGTAGTTCAATATACCATTTTGAGAGTAAACCTATCAGTGTTCTCTGAAACAGTCGTAATCGAATGGAATCATCAATCAAAGAGTTTGATTCACACCAGAGGTGGTAAGTCATGACATGGCTTTAAGGGTCCTCTCTTGATTTACCTTCGAACTTAGGAATATCACTGGGCAACTTATTCGACATTGGTGGCCAATATGGAAGATAATAGATCGAATCATTCATTAGGTGCAACAAATCAGGTAAATCCAAATTTTCTATGAATGGAAATCGGTGGTTAGGGTCCTGCTGAGAAAATTGATAACCTTGTGGAACTATACCAGTACCAGGAGGAGGATATCCTGGAATAGCCTGTGCATTTGGAATTGGAATGCCTCCTAGATAAATAGGATTAGCCGGACCATATTGAGGTTTATCTAGTATCTAATACATGTAACCAAGGTATGGTTGATGCTAGTATACTAGATTTTGAGCTACAGGTCCTTACTGATACTTCCCTTGATACAGTTGATAAAAAAAATAAGGTTGGATTGTTATAATTGTACTTGTACCAGGTTGTCCTGCAGGCATCTGTATAGTATTCTGAATTGTGGGTCCAGGTTGTTGTGTAGTGACTACAGGGATTTGTTGTGATACTTGAGGGGCTGTAGAAATATGGGCTGCAGAAATTCCAGGGATAGGTGTGGTAGGTTGAACAGACGTTGGTGTAGTAGTTTGAGTTGGAGTTCTAGGTGTACTCGAACCAGGCTGTTGAATTGTACTAGGTGCAGATACCTGTGGTATAAATTGAAGCGTAGGTTGGACAGGTTGCTAGATTTTACTGTAACCAATTAGCTGACCAAGTTGATTATAGGGTACTTGCATGTTAGGTTGAAAATTCTGTTGAGTTTGTGTCGGATCCCACATCGTGTTTACTCCAAGATATGGAGGTCCCATTGAAGGTTGTGTTGCATAAGATGGACCATAACTAGGTTTATAATTTGGAATGTATGTTTGATAGTTGGCTGGATAATTCCCACTAGAAAATTTACCTCCCTGAAACAATTGTTGTTCTGGGTAGAAATGTGGCCCTAAACGAGGCTGTTGTCCTTGGAAAGACAGTTTCCCTGGCAGAGGGTATTGTCCTTGAAGTGGTTGCAGACCTTGAATTGGGTACTTCCCTTGAGGTTGATATTTTCATTGAGGTATATATTGGCATTGAGGTATGTACTGTCCTTGAGGTTTCCCCCTAGGCAGTAAATTACTACCTTGAGGTTGCCCCCCAGGCGGTAAGTTACTAATTTGAGGGCCGGGGTTAGGAATGTGTCTAGACACCATGTAAACATGTTTCGCACTCAAATTTTTGGTATGTGACTCATTTGGACCAGATGATGGTATAAGTTTGTCGGAAGAAGGAGTTGCTCACGAAAGTACTAGAAGTGACTAGTATCCCGCGAGCTTGGGGCAGACCCACCATAAAAATATGTTTACAGTGGTCACCTTAAAAACATGGATGACTCACCAAACATGTTTAATGGAGGTTTGTAACCTCTTGGTATGGCGTAAAAAGGAATTCGGGGTGGCAAATAGTTTAGACCAGTATTGTGTAAAAAGTATGTCAACTGAGAATACCAAGGGTATTTTTTGAAAGGGCTATATTAAATCGATTCACGTGGCCTAATATCTAAAGATTCCTGATGTGAAGGAAGAACAAGTTCTTCCTCGGTGTCAGTAACTTCTTCAATGCTAATGAGGCCAGGAGGAAAGTTTTCAGTGATACGATACTTCACTCTGGGTGAATCAAGACAACGAGGGTTACAGGTAGTGAACTCTAAGTAGGATAGACCTCATT